>BHFT01059831.1:0-29366 GCA_004320025.1 Laticauda laticaudata
TTTCCATTGTTGTCCGTTCTGTTTATGCAAATTTGGGGCACTTTTGAGAGCGGATAACAACGGATGGAACATTTTCTTTTCCGCTGTGTCCTTTCTACATACTTTTTGCATCCGTCGGCCGATGTGACAGGCCCTTAAGTTTTAAACAAATCTGAAACATGCACAGCAAAGGATTTGACACTTGAATATACTCCAAAATAATAATTTTCTTCTGGTATGTCTCATAGAAAGGACAGTTTTACAACAAGATGTAATACAAAAGTTCTCAAAATTGCGAACATCATCAAGAAATGACATCTTTTTTGTTATTTGAAAAATCATATAAGCACTTTCTGGTATAGCAAGGGAACATTCGGCTTTTTATTTTTAAAGGAGTGCACATTGAAGAATTAAATAATAATTGTAATGCAGGAAGATTACCACTGGTGATCCAAACACATACATTAGTTTCAGAAATTGCACTGTATATGGCATTCCTCACTATTGCTCACGCTAACCTGAACATAAAACAATATACATGCTTACAATTTTTGTCAACACAGTTATAAAATTGTAGTTTAATTTAAGGAAAAGAAATGCAATATGAGGAAAAACATATGGCAACAAATTCCTAATTGCAGAACAGCAGCACATTTAGTGCATCATAAATCAATTATCTGGGGTGCTATGATATCCACATGACCTCAGCTGCCTTTCTCAAATCTTGTTGTTTTCATCCTAAAACTTCATGCATTTTCAGACACGAATTAATTTTCCCCAAACAAACTCTTGTTCAGATGCTTGGAAAAATGTTAATAGTATAGCAAAACTAAGCCTAAGGAAATCCTAAACTCATGTTCAACTCTGTTAAAATATGTATTATTGGCCTCCCACAGAGTTTTATAAGAAATATAAAGCTTTTCTATAGAGTAGTTAGTGTCTTTGATTTTAGAACTCAAATATCAATTCTTTTTCTAAAGATGCAGCTTACCTTGAAACAAAGCAACATCTTCACACAATTACATACACTCAAGATTCTGTTTCTCTGCCTCTGAAATATATTTGCTTAGGCAACACACCTATGTTTTAAGATAGTGTGTTTTCAAATGACTGTTTTGGACTCTTTTCATTCGTCATAATCCTTTTTTTCTGTCCTTTTAAATACAGACCTGAATGTGTTAATCTTCTGTTTACATATCCAAATCTCAGAAGAGGTACCTCAATTGTTATAATCATTATTGTATATATTAATTCTCTGCAATAAGGTCTTATATACTACTTCAAAAGAATGGTTTAAACACAGCCTACTCCAACATGCACAATACTCACTGTTTTGTAATCAAGACTTATTTTTTCACAAAGAGGTATCAGGAGGCAAAAGAGGCGATAGAAAACCCATCAGAAGACAGAAACATTCAGAATAAGTCAACATAATCAAATGGGATTTCAAAGCCATGCTCTGCATATGGAGCACTGTACTTTTAGTAATCAAACTGTCTGCTATGTTTATCTGTTTATAGTTTTGCATGGTTTTGCCCTAGAGCAATCTTCTCTTTCTGCCATATTGAGACTCATTCCCAATGTACCCAATGTACTAAGTAACTACAGGTAGTCCTCAACTTACAACAGTTCATTTAGTGACCATTCAAAGTTAACAATGATGCTGAAAAAAGTGACTTATAACTGTTTTTCACACTTATGATCACTGCAGCATCCTCATGGTCATGTGATCAAAATTCAGATGCTTGGCAACTGATATTTATGATAGTTGCAGGATCATGTGATCACCTTTTACAGCCTTCCGATAAGCAAAGTTAAGGGAAAGCTAGATTCACTTGACAATCATGTTACTAACAGTCACTATGGCAGGAAAGGTCATATAATGGGGCAAAATTCACTTAACTGTCTCACTTATTAATAGAACTTTTGGACTCAACTGCAATCGTAAGTCATGGGCTACCTGTATTAGGATTGTCTACATTTTCAAAATAATTCCAAACAAGTGCTTTAGTTGTTGTGTGAGCACAGAATCTCTCTGCTACTTATGTGCACAACCCAGAAAAAATATCATGCTGCTTGAATAAGCTAACTTGTTCTAGCAGCAGACTCTAAAAGACAGCCATAATAGTTTCTCAAGCTCATGTGCCTTAATGAAGAACAGAGAGGTTCTGTGCTCAAGCAGCATCTGACACATCAGTTCTTGGGTTTTTCCATTAACTAGATACCAAATGTTTCTTACCTTTCCTTTGTTTGACATGTTTTCTGTCCCAATATTACAGAAGTTTGGGATGCTGTAAATAAAAAAAAAGGTTATTCTTTGAAAGCATGGTTCTAAAATATTCCTTTACATGCAGAAATAAAGCTTATGAAAAGCTACATAACTCAAATCAGACTCCACCATCTGGCCCCTTGCAGTTGAGTTGCAGCTATAATTCCTCAAATTCTTGGCTAACTTTGTAAAAGCTAATGAAATACGTAGTCATAAAATATATCAAATATATCTGAATAGGAACACTGACTTATTTTTCAATACCTTGCTTTATTGCTCCAGTATTGAGAAAGGTATATATGTAGCATATATTCAGGAGTGATTTGCAATTTTGCTATTTATAGATATCTTTTTTACAATAAATACTTGTTGATCCTTGGCATTTGTTCTGAATTCTTAACTTTTGGATTTGGCAAGACATATGTGATAATAAAGGCATAAAAAAAATCATTGCTGATGGCAAAAAGGACAATATATTTAATTGGAAGCCACATCTATTAAATAAGTTCAGGTGTTTTATGCTGAAGCATTTAAATATTTATGGAAAGGACATGCAAAAAATCCAGGATTAATAAAGGCAGGTCAGGATCAGCTTGTTAAATACAAAGGTGGATATTTTTTCTACCCTGCACAGCTGCATAACAATCACTGTTAAGCATAACTATTTCTATGATACAGGAGGCCCCACTAGCTAGTAAAAATGCATGGCAACTCATCACTGCACTGCAGTAGGTCTACAGCAGGACTGTAAGACTCCCAGCCCACAGGCCAGATGAGTCACGTGATGTCACAGTGACAATGTGAGTTTGACACACACATCCCGGTCTAAAAGGATATGATTCAATGAGAAGACCCTTAAAGCCTTTGGCAAAACTCAGTGTAAAGAAATATGGCACCTATTTCTTCTTACTAACCACTTGCTTATCTTCAGTATTTCACAGGAATTCACAAAAATATAATGGTGCATGAAATAAGTGTGAATTTATCAACTAAGAAACATACAGTACTCATTAAGGCATTTGTGATCATCACACATCAGCTGCATACAATTAGATTGTAATTAGATTGCAGGTACATTTTCTACCCTTTAACATGTATCTGTAATACTGGCTATATTTCCTGGTTATGGTAGAATTTAGCTATGAATAGTTTTTGATTGGAACTTAGTAAATATACTACTAAGTTCTTCTATTATACTAAATCACAATTTATTTTAACTAATAATTTGCTAAATAAGTCAAAATGAATTAAGATTCCCATGGATTCCAAAGTCCAAACCAACAAATTATTATTTAGCAAGATGTATGAATCCAGACTATGAATTCTCACTTCCCTTAGTCTGTAACATCCTATGGTATTGGGAAGCACCTGAAATTTTAGTGGTGCAATACAACAACAGAAATCTGTGAGAACTGTCAAAGCTGGAATAACAATCACTGATTTGTATTGACTGATATGAGTATAATTTAGGTAACTGGGAAGAAGAAGAGATTCCACTTAAATAGTGGATGGCTGCATAGTACAGATGATCTGATTGAAACCATAAACTGTGCTGCCTATTAAAATAGAAAAGACTTCAGCCATCCAGGTCATCCCTAAAGCAAAGAAAAAAAAACATAAAAGAGATGGGTGGAATATGAAAAGATATGTTTAATAAAACCAAAATTTTCATGTTATTCTATAAAAGTCCCTTGTTATCCATTTATGATTCTTGCTTAGAATATGTGCATGCTAGTAATTAATTGTGCCATGTTTATCTTGGCTCTACTAAGAGCAGGCAAGAAATTTGGTTTTCAATCTAACCTAGATTGATAGACACATGTAACCAAATGTGCGTAGCTGTGTGGCATATGCATAAAGCTAAACCAGTTTGGGCTTTGTTCAGTTTTCCCATAGACAATATCACACGTGCTCTCCATGGTGAACAAAGTAATGTTTCAATGTCTTCTTTGGCATATCTCCCAAAATGTGGTCAAGAAAAATCAGCATAAAGGGAAGGACATGAGGCATGCTTAAATGTATGAAAGGACAGAAACAGAAAATAACTGAGGCAGGATGAGAGGGAAACAACAGCTGCATTTCTCCACAGCTTACTGAATGCACTTGTTGGAAGAAAACAATGCTTTGTACTTCTGGTAAGAAGGATTTAGCATTGATCCATCAAGGATGACATATTGATCAAATTAGGCTGTTGCTATGTTCAGAATAATATAATTTAGTGGTAAGAATGCTTGTGAGAAATTAATACTTTTAGTTTGGATGCACACAGACTGTAGTTCATTTCCTGTTCCAAGTTTATATGTTTATTATCTAAAATAATGTATCTTGCATTTTACGTTGCCAAATTGAGAAAACTCATTTGTATAACTTTTTAACATGGCCAGAGGAGGAAAAAAGCATCTTGTCCAATGCTGACATCCAGTAAAAGACAAACTGGTAGGAATTAAAATTGACAAATCATCCAGGTATCTAAGAACCTAAATTACATGACTAAGACATTCTTCCTTCTGCATACATACTTCTTAGTATTCTGAGGGAGATATTCTGCACTCACATAAAATAAAATGGATCACACTAGAATTCTCATATGCACGACTGCAGGGAAAGCTACACTGGGATGAGGGTATTAGACAAACATCCTTTTCAGTTTATTATGGTGACCCACATTTGTGTCAAAGTTAGTGATTCATTAAAGCTAGATGAGTAAGAACTAAGATCCTATGAAACATTAGATTGCCATTTTTCCAATCTGGAAAAAAAAATCAGACTCTTTCCCGTCCTCTGACAAATACACCAAGCTAGGTAAATATATGTGACTACTAAAGAGGATAAAGAGAAGCCAGAGAAAGGAGGCACCATGAAGCATTACAACAGGCATCAAAGGTGTTGTTCTAAAATACATCTACTGTATAAAAAATCCATTCACAAAGATACACAACATCCCAAGAAGATCCATTGAAGCAGACAATGAAATTGTAAGCCTGGTTCTCATTAACTGAAGTCAAGAAAGAAACATTGACCCCTTTGTTCCCAGATTCATTGTATGTTCAATTGGATTTTGTCCAGGAATACTGGTCTGGAAAACTTTTTTTTAATCTGGTCTGAAAGAGAAAACTCTTTTTCAGGAGTTTAAACAGCAATGTTGAAAGCAGCCTCATAAATGATTTGCCAGATTATGATAAGTGAATGAAATTGCAGCTATGTCCACAAAGGGAGAAAAAAGTTGAGTCAAGGAACCATAATTAACCTTTTAAGAACAGTCTGCAGGTATTTCAAGATTAAAGCTTTGAGTATGATTATTACCCTGCTTCTTTAACAAAACTTTGGATGAAGGCAGTCATAGGTCTCTTTTTTAAAAAAAGTCTGATCCTCCTTTCCCTGTCTCTCTATTGCTTTTTTTTTTTCTTACAGAGAAAAATTCAGCAAGAAATTAAATAATAAATAGGAGCACCGTCTTTTGATAACAGTCAGGGTTTTTTCCCGACAAGCATCCAAGGTCTCCACCAGAGACACTGCAAAGTAACTATGCCTTTTCTCTTTTGTCCCTAACTGAGAACTGCCAGATCTCTTAAAGAGAGTGAGGGGAAAAAAAGTTACACAAAGGCTGGGATTTTAAACTATTGTCCGAGTACTCACTCACCATTACTTAATGCAACTAAAAAATCTGTACCAAAATGAAGTTTTCATTAATAAATCAACAGTCTAATCCAGTGCAGCACTTAGGAAAGCAATAATGAAAAACAGTTGTTGCCTGCAGCAGCATCAGAAAACAGCTTCCCAATTTAAATAAACAGTATATATAGCATAGATTTCAGAAGGAATTCTTTCCAAGTCAGCGTGCAAAAAAATCTTTCCAGTGCTGTATGATACTCAGGATCCCACCCAGCCCCTAGGGATTCAAGAGGGGAATCGTGCAATCGGGGGCTTAGAGTTATCATTCTGATGCCTTTGCAGCATATGGCAAGCATTTTAACTGAAAAGTATTATTCTTATTAAATGGGATAAAGTCCTTTCCATGCTGGCTGGAAATTCTGTGGAACATTTGGAAGAGAGCATAGTTGGGTAAATTTCCCCTAATAAATCAATTATAATAAATATTTTCAGAGATGCTAAGGCCTTGAAAGCAAAAAACAACAACGCCAGAAATGCTTTATTTTCTCTTTTTTGATACTTAATTCCATGAGATTTAATTCCTACAACTAACAGTCTCTGCCGAATACATCCTACTGATGTTTAAGATTATAAGGCCAAAAATGGTTTCCCTCAAAAAGGGCCGATAAGATTTCAACTGTGCCTGCTTACTACAGTGGTAAAAAACAAAGGAAAAGATAATTTTCAAAAGCAACTGTACAATACTAACAATAAATACTAGGAACAAAGCCCCCAAAATAGGCAGTATCTGCCTTCTTTAAGTTTACAAAAAATTGATTTTAAGATTTGTCAAGATCCTACAGATGAAAGGTACTGTTTCACCTCTCAGATTGGTGGTGACAGTTTAAACAAACGCCTATTTTGTTTTGATGAAGGGATGCAAAGACTGAATTACACTGGGGGGGGGGGAGGGGAAGGGAAACGCCAATTTATAGGAACAATTTTCACTAGCAGGAAACAAGTTGACAAAAATCCCCCAAAAGATTTTCCTTTAGTTCAACAAGACCATCCTAAATTATTCCTAACTTATCCTCCCCCGTATAAAAGGCTTTTTTTTAAAAAAAAAAAAAAAAGGAGAAAGTGGAGAAAAGAAAAAAAAAAGTGCTCTATGACAGAATCATCAAACAAAATAACGCATAGCCTGGATTTGAGCCATCCTCACCGGCGTCTTACAAATATAAATTTATTGAGAAAAGTCACCAGCGAAAGGATTAGCCCCCTCCCCCCCTCCGTGTGAATCCGTGTGGCACTATATTCCCCTCTTAAATGAGTTGAGTTTGTTTAGCAGCTGCTACCGGTGCAATTGGTGGATTGTTCGTGTTCTCCTCAGGACAACACGCGTGTGCGTGTGCACACACACACGCAGAGGGAGAGGGAGGGAGAGAGAGAGAGAGAGAAAGATACAAGCAAGCAAATCCTTACCTTGCTGGGCCGAGGCTTCTTTTGCTTCCTAAGGCTGTCGAAAGGAGAGGCCGCAGGATCCACCGCTAAGCAACCGGGCTTTTCCTCGGGCAGGGATCAAAGGCAGGCAGGCAGGCAGGCAGGCAGGCCGGCCGGCCTCGGCGCAATGCAGCTGTTTCTTCCGAACTCCGCTCGAGTCGCGGCGTCACAAGCCTCGGTCTCTTCCAATTCTGGACGGCCCTTGGCACCACCCTCGCTCCCTTCTCGCGCGGGATTGGGGCGGGGTGGGAGAGAATGGGGGTTTGCTGCAGAGAAGCGCCACGCTCGCTGCAGCAGGCGGGCCTCTTTTTTACACATCTCCAACACTCCGAGAAAAGAGGCAGCAGAGTGCAACAGGAAAGAAAATGGCTTGCATTGAGGCGTACCTTGTCTCTGATTTCAGACAACATTAGGATCGCCTTCCTCGCAGGGTTTGGAGACGGGAGGGGGTTCTGAGTAATTGGTCAATTGCAATTTCTGCACCTGGACAGAAATGGGCGCATGGACACCTGCCTTCAGGCAGATGGATTTCTGTTGAATTGTTTCTGAGTAAGCATGTTTGTCAGGCTAGGATGCAGCAAGAACGTGAATGGGCCCCCTCTGGCACACACACACAAAATGTATAGTCCTTAATAAAATGCAACCTACTTAACCCAGTGTTTTTCCCCCTGATGCTGGAAAATGACTCTGTCTTGGGTTTAAATAAAAACACAACCTTTGAACTTAAATCACTTGCCTTCACTGTGTCAAGAAAGCGATTAATATAAGATTAATATATTATATAATACATAATAATATAAGATTAATATATAGGATATCCAGAGAAAATAACTTTCAGTTGATAGGTCATGTTGGGAGTGTTCATCTCACCATATGAAGGGCCTAGGCTGGGGAAGACTGACTCAAGTTAGTCCATATCATCTAGGTAGAATGATATGAATATCTAAATAACCTAATTAGGACTGGGTCCATCATCCTTGAGCAGTTGTCATGAGCCCACCACAGAGATTTGTCCTGACCTTTCATTCTGTCTCCATCTAGATAATGAATGACATGGAGACGCTATGTTGTTGGTGCAGCATCTTTCCAAAGTCCTGAAGAAAATTAAAATGGAAAGTAGATTTAACAGCCTAGAAAAATGCTGGGTATTGCCACATAACCTGCAAGATGGTGCGAATGAAAAGTTTTTGGCTGCAGTAGTAGCTGCTGCCAATGCAGCAGAAGGTTAAAAAAAAAGAAATTATACCCCCTTTTCTAAATTGACTCCCACAAAAATAACCAAGTTCTATTGACACCTAAGGCAGAAAAATCCTTCCTTCCTAAAAGCCATCACAACAAATATACTAATTACTTTTGTGAGGTTACTCCAAAATAGCTGTCAAAATTGACAGCTTCAGCCTAACAATAGGGCTGATCCTGCTTGCCAAAAGTCAAGGGAAGTCCCACCAGAGAGGATTTTCCTCAGACTTGGCTCTAGTAAGCATTAGCACCAGCCGCAGCAATGGACAAGAGTTCAAAAACCTCACATGGGTCACATGATTTAAATTGAAGATAACATCTCACTAAATCTAACTTTCTGACCATATATGGATAACTATAACTTTCCCACTTTGTTTAAAAGAACATTTTCTTTTGGCTCAATGAAATATGATCTCTTAGGAAAAAGCTTTGCTGGCCTCCCATCCCTGCAGATGCTGTTTTATTAAATAAAGTATAACACTGAATGTTTCATTCTTCTGATGTGGCATACTTGGTTTGCTTGTCTTTTTAGTTTTCACTGCTGAGATCTGTAAACAACAGTGTGTGCCTTTATGCCAGATGCAGAGCAGCTATTTCATTCTCATAATAACAGTAGCTTGGTAACTAATATAAATTCCCCCTTGTCCTCTAAGCATGGTTTTTCTTAAATCCATTGAAAAAGGATTCCTCCTCTCATTCTATCTCTAATAGGTAGTTGTAAAATTTGGTTATACTTTTTTATCTGAACCTAGTAAGATTTTATCTAGAAAGTAGTCAAAGGCAATATGATAGCTTGGAGTAGACATATAGGACTTAGCATCACCTTAATAGAATAGGAAAAGGTCTGGATCAGGAATAATAAAATCACAAAATCAGCAACATATAAAGGAAATGCCTATAAAATGTTTTACAGATGGCATCTCTATCCTTCGAGAGTAGCAAAGATGTCTCCGAACATGAATCCGAATTGCTGGAAATGTAAAAAGAAACACGGAACATTCTACCATATGTGGTGGTCCTGCACAGAAGCGCAAAGATACTGGCGGAGAATCAAAAAATGGTTAGAGGAAATAATGGCTGAGCAGATTGAATTAAAACCAGAATTCTTCCTATTAGGGATATTCAATAGACAACTCCCCCCAAAAGCCAAATATATAATATTACACATACTTACTGCAGCTAGATTACCTTTTGCACAATGTTGGAAACAAGGTGATGTTCCAACAGAGGAACTATTCAGAAAATAGTAAGCTGTGCAGAAATGGATAAATTGACCCGAGCACTTAAGGATAAAGAATCATCAGAATATTACAAGAGCTGGGAATGTTGGTATGATTGGATAGAACAAAGATAGATAATATAATAGTAAACATTATTAAACCATAAAGAAGGTAGTAACTATATACTCGCTTTAAGATTTAATTGTAAATATGACATCAATTATGATAACAAGTAAGGAACCACAAACTGTCGATAATGGAATTGCCTTTTATTCATTTTTTTTTTTCTCTATTTTTCTATGTTGTGTATGTGTTTGTTCGTTTATTTTAATTATATATTCAATAAAGTTTGTTTAAAAAAAAGAAAAAAGAAAAAGGAAGGTTAATCTGATTAACCTACTATGAGTAATTTATTTGTAAAACTGCACTCTGGTATGAAAATTGGGCATCTGTCTAACTCACATTATGTTAGAGACTAACTTAACATTACTTCTCATCATGAACATTAACTGCTAATTATTCCAAAGCCAGAATCTTCAGTTTATTCCAAAGCAGCTTTCCTTCTTCAAAGTACTCTTCCCAACCTAGTGTCTTCCATTTATGTTAAACTACTTTTTTGCTATTATTCCCAGTAATTATAACTGCCAGATTGGGAGTTGCTCTAAAGCATATCTCTATTATAATTCTCCCTTTTCTGAAAATCTTTTACATGATATAAGTTTTTTTGAAATCAACATTTGTTTTACTTTGCATTGTTTTTTGGGACTCAATACACTTTTGTAATAACATTTCAGAGCTATTATCCATGAGTATTTGGGAATAAGGATTCATGAATTCCTTGACATAATTAGCTTGCTCTATTGTATTTCAGGTGATTATACTCCCTGTTCTCTAGAAAAGGAAAGCTCTCTGCCAGGAGATACAAAGCAGCAGTCCCCAGCAGATTTATTGTTCTGGGAATCAAGGGGTCACCAGTCACCATCTTGGGCCAAGCCATGGTTTGGAACTCTCAAAAGGTTTGCATACTTGGTTTCTTAATTACTTTTGGAAATGATCTGTTACCTGGTTTTTAGTTTTTTTGATATCAGAAATCATCAGAATGGCAAGTTGCATACCCTGGATGAGACTCCCACAATCTTTAAGGAAAAACATTTTATGCAAATTTAAGAATTTTAAAAATTATTTTGGAATATAGGTAATCCCCAATTTATAAGTATTCATTAAATGTCCCTGCTTGAAGTTACAGATGTTGCAGCACCCCTATAGTCACATGATCCAAATTTGAGCATTTGACAAGATGCCCAACCCTAGTGCTGTAGGAGCACAAGAAATCACCCCCAACTGCCTGTCTCCTCCATCTCAGCAGCCGACTTGGCCCATTAGTATGCACAAAGTGCCATGCCTCTTTCGACCTTGGTCTGCTCCCTGACTAGCTTCCTCCACTGCCCAGGCCTTCTTCCCACCCTGCCTTGCACAAGTTTACTTATCTAGCCTTCAGAATGATTGATTTCTCTAGCTTTTAGGCCAAAAGGGCTAGAAAAGTTCTGAAGGCTAGAAAGGCAATTTTTCTATTTCATTCCGAAGGCTAGAAAGGCTCTTTTCTCTTTTGTTCTAGAAAGATAATAGTTAGAAAGGCTCATTTCAGGCCTAGTGAAAGCTAGGCTTTCACTTTTTCACATTCACTTTTATTTTGTAAGCTAGAAAGGCTTTATCAGCAGTGGTAGGAAAAGGCAAATGTAAGTAGACATAAGTAGGGTTGGGGGAAGGGTTCGGGCTTCCCTGGTTGGGTGTGGAGAAGGGCCAGTCCTCCCAGCTTTGGCAGTTTCCTCATGTATTTTATTTGTCTTTATTATTTTTTACAAATAACTCAAGATGGGAAACATTCAACACATCTTCCTCCTTCCCCACAACAACAACCCTGTGAGGTGGGTTGGGCTGAGAGAGAATGACTAGCTCCAGGTCACTCACCTGACTTTCATGACTAAGGTGGGACTAGAACACATCTCGCTTTCTAGCCTGTTGCCTTAACCACTAGACCAAACTGGCTCTAAACTTTAAACAGTACAGGTACAATTACAGATACCTCTACCTCTGCCATGGCAGGCCTCCCAGAGCCTCCCTCACCTCTGAACCAATCTTTTGTGGTCATTGCGTGAGCCATATGGTCATTTAGCAATCACAATTGGGAGATCTGGGATTGGAATCATTGAACAAAGCACTGACTACAGCGCCGCTTTGGTCAATGACCAAGATTCTGGTCCCAATTGGGATTGTAAATCGAGAACCAACTGTAGAGTGATTAGAATGCTGACTTGGGAATGTATAAACAGACTAAGTGCTAGATGAATTTGAAATAACAATCTTCACTTCTAAAAACACTACTTTATCATTTGGCATGTTTATAAAATAAAAATCCACATTTAGGATCTAAAGTGGGCATCTTGAAAGTCTGGAGAAGTATGAAAGAAAATAAGATACAAGTATAAAGGCAAATTAATTGCTAGAAAGCAAGATCAAGAAAAAGGCATAGCCAAAAGCATTTTCTGTGCTTGATCAAGAACAACTGAAAAATAATACCTGACTTCAGATCAAGTACAGGTAGTCAAATTAATTTGCTTATGTATTCCAGCTTTGATCATTCTGATTAAAGCAAAAGTCTTCAGTATTTTCTCTTCATATTCACGAATAGCCACCATGATGGCTTATTGTATGAATAGTGTTTTTTAAAGTCTATTTTAAAAACCCATCTTCAAATCAGCCTTTGGTTACTATGTTACAGAACTCTGCAATCTGCTGATTGTATAGAGAACAGCAACAGAGTCAACCTTTCTTCTCAGTTAGTTTTGTCTGAGAATATCTTGAGTATTTTTGTACACAACTGCCCATGTCACTTCCTGAACTTTCCCCAGATCTTTTTCACCAATTTCTCAATGGCCTGCAGCTGTCCTTTGCACAGCCTCCAAGACCTCCAGATGATTCAGCAGCTGCCCATTAGAAGAGCACAGATTATACAATTCAACTAGTGCCCTCCTTCCCTCTGCCACTGTGCATATTTTCCTTAGATGGACAAACTATTTATAGCTTTCTCTCTCTCTCTATGCACAATCTTCAGCATAAGGACATTGTAGAGTTAGAAGAGAAAAGAAAAATAAAAACAGCTAACAGGCATTTCTAAGAATGAGAAATGCCCCACACCCCCAAGCTTTGCAGAGTTCCACATGTCCATTTCCAAAATAAACTTTGCAATTCTGCATGGACTATGTTGTAGCTGCTCTAACAATAAGACCAATGTGGGATATCATGTGATTTACATCAATCTGGAACTGGCTCCAAAGTCCTATATAAACCTATAAACCCTCAGATTAATTGAATATATCAGGAGATTATTTTCTACACAACCCTCCAAATTAGCTTTTTCTAAGATTGATTCACCTAAATTAAAATATGGCAGATGCATTAAAATGATTAAGGAAATGTTCTTTGCACAGTACACCAGAACAAGCTTTTATGTAATAGTATATAATTATTTCAACATCTTTGGTTTTGTTTCCATTTGCTTGTCCATGCATCTAACTATACGATAACAATTTACATGTAAAAATATTTTCCATTCTGATTCTTTTCCTTGTAGCCGTAAACCTGTAAAAAAGTGTGCTTTTTAAAAAAAAAATTAATAAGTGACATACAAAAGTAAAAAATTATACACTGAATACTAAAGAAAAAGACAAAAAATAAAAACCAAAAAGATTCATAAGATAGATACAAATAACTATATGAATGAACTCAATTGTTATCATCAAATCTGGACCATACGTTGCCATTATGTGTCATCAGAAGAGAAGATGCAGGATGGATATGATAGCACTCTTCAAATATCTGAAAGGATATCACATATAGAAGAAAATCTGGATCTTCTCTTTCTGTTTCAGATGCCAGTCTGCAGTTCCATCATCTCATTCTTTCAGATGGTTTCTCGTCGGAAAGTTATAACTGCCAATGGCTACGGAGAATCACACCTAAACCGCTGCCTCACTGTCTTGGATTTAGTAGCCTTTGGGGTGGGCAGTACTCTAGGTGCAGGGGTATATGTCTTAGCAGGGGAAGTAGCCAAGAATATCTCAGGACCTAGTGTTATCATTTCCTTTTTTATTGCTGCTATGGTATCCATTTTGGCAGGATTTTGTTATGCTGAATTTGGAGCCCGGGTGCCTCTGGCAGGATCAGCCTATCTGTACAGCTACATCACAGTTGGAGAGCTATGTGCATTCGTCACTGGGTGGAACCTGCTATTGTCCTATGTGATCGGTATTATCATGGCTTGGGCCTTTCCATTCTAGTACTGTGTTAGATTTCAACTATATCAGGGCTTTGGGCCTAAGAAAAGATAGCCAGACAATGCTTAAGTAGATCTGAATTTCTAGAGAGAATGAAGTTCAGTATTATAGCCCATTTAGCTCTGAACCCCCATCTCTTTGGGCTGCCCTGGGACAGGCCATTGTTGAAAATGCTGTAGAATCTAAAGACCCTCTGCCATAACTAGCAGCATAACTAGGCAAAGGGAACTCTAGCATAATTCAACCCATGAGATTTCTTTATTGGCCTGTGAATGCTAGGAGGCACAAAGTCAATTCACTGTATATTTCAAGGTGTTTTAAATGCACTGAAGTGGCAGCTTTGTAGTAAGCTTCCGTCTGATTGTGTGTGTGTATGTGCAATTGGAGGCCTGTGTGAAATAGAATAATTAGACTCTTAGATTGTATATGAGTAGGATATTAAAAGTGATGGAGTGACTTTGTTTATTCAGTTTCTAGAGTCACCCATCTCAAGTAATATACTAAACTTTTGTCTTCGGCGGCCTCTGGACTAACAATTCCTTCTACCTCTTCCTCTTTTCTTCTCCTCTTCCTCCTCCCCCTGCCCCCCACATAGAAACTAGCAATTATCAACATCTTCCTGTGCAATGTAAATGTGTGCTCAAAAAAGAGGTGCTAGAACTGTGCAAAATATGTTGTTCTTAAATTTTGATATGCTCTGCCTGATATATGACAATGTTTGGTACACCTGGTTTGTTCTTTATAGGAGCTTCCAGTATAGCCAGAGCATGGAGTGCTACTTTTGATGAGATTTTGGGCAAAAACCTGGGCAATGTTTTCAACATACATCTGACCCTGAGCATCCCAGGTCTGGCTGAATATCCAGATATCTTCGCTGTTTGTCTCATTTTTCTAGTGACAGGTATGTTTGCATGATTGTTTCTCAATCTTGTGACTATTAGAAACCAAGCCCATTTTTCTAGAAGCAAGCAATTTTATATTCTTCTATGCTCTTTGTTCTTCATCTTAGGCAGCCCTAAATGATGATACCAGAATCTCAGTTACAGTTTCCCAACCCTGCAGCTGCCACTCTCATGCTCACTAGGTTTACTGCAGCTATTGTTACTGTGCCTGCTAGCAGCATGGCCTATGTTTCCAGGGCAAGGAATAGCTTCTTATTCATTATTAAATGAATGTGCATGGCTATGAATTTTGGGTGTTAAATTCCAGCTCATTGGGAGGACATAGGATTTGAAAAAGCTGCAGGAAATCGTTGACATTGACATGAAAGTACCACATAAAAGTTTGTTATTTGCTTTCCAAACCTTCTCTGAGTTCTGTAGGAACCAAAAAAGTAAAGCCCATGTCACACTGCACCAACGGATGGAAAGAGGATGTAAAACGGAGAGAAACACTTGCCATCCGTTGGTTAACGCGATGCTTCCATTTGTACTCACTGCGTCCGTTTTCATACTCTCTATCGTCCAGCATCCGTCGACTGAGATTCCATCCGCTCAAAAAGTTTTGAGCTGCTCAAAACATTTTGAGCGGAAAATGTATCCAACGCGTCCGTTCTGCATCCGCAACGCATACAGGGACATCCGTTCTACATCCGTTGTCATCCGTTACACGTCCGTATAATCCGCTAAGCATCCGCTGCGCATCCGCGCAACTCGCATCCGCTCAGCGGAAAACGGGCACAGGGAGGAAGCGAAACGGAGCGGAACGGACACGCAGCATTAGTAGCACGGACGTAGAAAGGATGAAAGCGGATGCAGCACGGAAACAAAAGCATTAAAACAGAAAAAAACGTTCGCATAGGGACCTATCTCGGATATTTTAGGATGTCTGCAGGATGCCTAGAGGATGCAAAAGGGACACCGAGCAGAAAACCTATATTTCCTATAAAAGGGGGAGGAACTCACCTGGATCTCACTTTCAGTCCAGCAGCCCTGCGGTGCAGACCTCTTTAGCCTTGCTCTTGCTCTTCCACAGCATCCAGATCTCTCACCATGGATCATCACACACTCCTTTTGGCAGTCACCATCGTTCTACAACAGTGCGAAGCATCATACAGGCTCTTTTACCTGTTCTACGAGAAGAAAAGGAGGCGGCCAAGAAGTGTCTGGGTCCAAAGATGGATCGCCAGAAGAGCAGAGTACGGACTGTATAACAAGCTGATGGTGGAGCTGAGGAACGAAGACACTCGTGCATTCCAGAACTCATGAGGATGCTCCAGCCATGTTTGACGAAGTTGTGGAGCGGCTGACACCCAGGTTGACCAAGCAGAGCACCAACTTCCAGCCCAGCCTGGACCTGGGCTCAAGGTGGCATTGACTCTGCGCCACTGGCCTCTGGAACCACATACAGAAACATGCAGCACGCCTGGAGGGTGACACACAACACCATCAGCATTGTGGTCAGAGAAGTGGTGCAGGCCATCATCGAAGAATACCGTGGAGGAGCTCCTCCAGTGCCCCTCCACTGAAGAAGGCTGGAAGAAAGTTGCAGAGCAGTGATATCAGAAGTGAACTTCCCCCACACTGTTGGAGCCATAGATGGCAAGCACGTGGCCTGCAAAACTCTAGCCAAGTCAGGTCCACTTATTTCAACGACAGGGCTTCTCAGCATCATCCTCTTCGCCATGGTCATGCTGACTACAAGTTCAAGTACATTGATGCTTCAGCAATGGGTCATCTTCAGATGCCAGGTATACAATGCCAGTCATCTCAAGGAGGGGCTGGAAACACAACCTCATCATGGGCTTCCCAGATTCAGACCCCTGCCCAACGACACACAAGATGTGCCCTATTCATCGTGGGGATGACGCCTTCTCTCCTCAGAACCACCTCATGAAGCCCTACACCTCCAGATGCCCACCGTGAAGAGAGGATCTTCAACTACAGGCTGTCCAGGGCAAGGCGGGTGGTGGAGAACACCTTTGGCATCCTGGCAACAGGTTCAGGTACTTCTCACCACCATGTAGCATCGCCTACAGACCGTGAGGAGGATTGTGGAAGCTTGCTGCATCCTGCACAATCTCATGCGCACCCGCTACCCAGTGTTTGCAGAACAGGCTCGTGGACCTTCAACAAGGCAATGGGGACATGGAGCCTGGGGAATGGAGGCAAGGGCGAAACCTGAATAGACACTGTGGATGTGCAAGGCCCCAAACAGAGCTTCACGTGAAGGGAAGAAGTAGCGCAACCTCCTGAACACTGGGTGCAACTCCGAGCTGGAGCAGTGGAGTGGCAAGACAGGATGACAGATGCTTAATGATGCTTCCTTCAGCCTGTCTCATCAACACTGATGAGATTGTGCATGTATGTTGGGTGGGCCTAATGAACAGGGCATTTAATAAGAGTTGTGTTTATGTTGAAATGTGTGATCAATGATTACATTGTTATTGATAATAACGGGCCACAGGTGTGGCACCTGGAGGTGGACCGTACAGTCACTATGCTTGTGAAGGTTTATCTATCACCACAGCTATTACCCATCCCACAGGTATCCTAACGCCATCCCCAGTCTTATACCATGCCAAAGGTATCCCTGCCCTCCCACAGGTAACCTGCCATTTCCAGCAGCTATTACCCATCCCAAAGGTATCCCTGCCATCCCAACAGCTATTACCATCCCAAAGGTATCCCTGCCCCATCCCACAGCTATTGCCCATCGCAAATGTTCCCTGCCATCCACAGGTATCCTCCATCCACACTATTACCCATCCCAAAGGTATCCTGCCCAATGCCATCATATTACCCATCCCAAAGGTATCCCTGCCCATCCCACTGCTATCCTTAACCCATCCCACAAGCATGCAAAGGCTTTAAACCATTTCTAAAAGTTTCCACCAATACTTTATTTGAATAAAATAAATGAAGCAAGTGTGTGAAGCAAAAGATAATCTTTATTATAACAAACTGTAAAAGAAAATGACCCAAGTGTCTTAAGCAAAGATAAAGTCAACAGGTAGCCACCAGTCTCTGGCACTCTTCTCGTCACTCTGGAGGCGTGCCCAGTCTCAGGGTGAAGGGTCCAGGTGCTGTGGAAGGTGGCTGCTGCTGGAGTGCTGCTCCGAGGCATCATTGGGAGTGCCTGGCCCCAAGAGGAAAACAGGGGATGGTTGTGTGGAGGAGACTCTCAGAGAGCTGGCTCTCAGTCCTCTGATGTTTGAGAGTCCCTTCCTCAGGACATGGGTGTCAGCCCAATACCGATGACAGATTTCTGAGGCCGGGCTTGGCTGTGGGGTGGAGGAAAGGAGCAGTGTAGTGGGGCTGTCTGGTCTCCAGCTGAGCGAGGTGAGGCATGGGTGGCATCTGTGGCGTAGGTGGCATCTGTGGGCATGGCTGGCATCGATGGTGTCTGTGGCATCAGTGGCATCGGTGGCACCGGTGGCGTACGATGTTACCTTGGCCTGGACTTGGAAGGCTGCCTGTGCTGCTGGAACTCCTGTAGCCGTAGCCTTAGTAGGTGAGGGCCTGTGGAAAGCCTTGGAAGGGCAGTGACATCACCTGGGTGGAGGAGCAGGCTGGACTGGGTGGGAGCAGGTTCAGTGGGTCTGGCAGGGTTGTGAAGAAGACCGGTATCCTGTCCTTTATCACCTGGTACTGTGATTCCGACATGTTCAGGGTCTGCTTGACGTAGGTGAGGAAGGGCTTGAGTTGAGGATGGTATGTCAGTGTGTACCAGCTGAGAGAGGAATCTACGCTGCTTCTGATGGTGTCCCTGATCTCCAGCAGGACAGTGTGGCTCTGCCCCTCTGTCTGCCTCTCTGCCTTTCTGTGGAGGTGGAGCTGGGGGTAGATGTGGTTGGCCTCTGGTGGAAGTGCCCTCTTCTTGCTCCACTGCGTCAGGAGGTCCTCCACGCGCTCCGCCACAGGGTAGTGGGCGCTGTCGGGGTTCTCCGTCGTGGCACACTCCACAGATACCTGCCTGGACACAGGAGCTGACTTCTTGGCCAGAAGAGGACTGGCTCTCAGTGGCTGCCTGAGAGAGAGGGTTGTGAGAGGGGCTGCTTCCTCAGTGGTGATCTCACCCTCCAAGAAGCTGCACTTGGCCATATGTAGGTCTCTCTCGGTCTTCAGTCTTGACCGTTGGCTGGCCAGATTTCTTGAGGTGCAGCTTCCCGTACCAGGTGTGCATTGTGCTTCCACCAGCGAGGAGCACCTCCAAAGTGTAAGCCCAGGCTCTCCGCCTTCTCTCTACAAGCAGCCTGCCTTCCTTTTGGTGTCTCGATAGAGCCTGTGTCCCTTCCGCCATAGATACTTGTTCTCCCTCAGACCATTCCACACCTCATCCTCATGTTCTCTTCAATGGAGTATTGCTCCTCTCCGTTCATATGCGTATGCCTCTTCCTCCCTCTGGCAGGGCACATGGGCCCTCATCAAGAGGGGCTTCGAGGTTGTCGGGGCTGCTCCTCCACACCACCAACCAGCAGCAGCATCAGCAACAACAGTAGCAGCAAAAGCAGGACCAGCAGGACCAGCAGCAGCACCAGCAGCGCAGCAGGACCAGCAGGACCAGAGCACCGCAGGACCAGGAGCACCAGCAGCACGCACAGGACCAGGAGCAACCAGCAGGACCAGCAGGACCAGGAGCAGCGCCAGTAGAGTAAGCACCAGCAGAAGCCCCAGCACCAGGAGCAGCGCCAGCAGAAGCACCAGCACCAGGAGCAGCCCAGCAGTCAGCCCGCAGCAGCAAGAAGCCCCAGCAGAAGCAGAGTCAGGGCCAGGGGGTGGGATGCGTGCCCTGTCCTCTTCCAGGGCTGGCAGAGATGCAGAGGCTTTCACTTCTTCCCCATGGTTGTTGGCTGGCTGGCTGTGGCAGGCTGGCTGGAGCTGTGTCTGGCAGCAGGTCTTTCCTTTGAATGGTGACCTGCTTGTGAGCTGCTTCCCTTTATATCCGCGGGGCTGACGCAATGCATCCTCCCCGCATGCGCAGTGAAACACTCTGCATCCACTAGGCATCCGCTAAGCTTCCGCTCTGCATCCTCTCTGCATCCGCTCTTTCCGCTGCGCGTCTGCTTCGCTGTGCTCCCCCAGAAGCCCTGCGGATGTGCCATCCGTTCCCATCCGCTTCCATTCTCATCGGCTTCCGTTGGAGCATCCGTTTTACATCCCCTCTACATCCTCCCCCGTCCGTTCTTTCCGTTTGTTGTCCGGTCTGGTTATGCAAATTTCAGGGCACTTTTGAGAGCGGATAACAACGGATGGAACATTTTCTTATCCGCTGTGTCCTTTTTACAAACGTTTTGCATCCGTCGGCCAATGTGACAGGCCCTTAAGATTCTTCTGACTACTTTCTAGCTATCTTCCTGAACACGTTTTGTGCAACAATGTAACATGCCTGCCTTATTTCAGAGCAGACCAGGTTTCATTGGGGTTACATGGACTGCTTTCAGAACTTCAGAAATCTTTCACAGCATTGCTAGGGGATATTAAAGATTGCACTGAAGATACTTGACATAGAAAACCTGCATTCTGATATGTAGTTTAACAATGAGCATCTCCACAATCCATTATTACATTATTTGGCCTGCTTGATGTAGTTCCATTCTTTAAGATTGTAATGAGCCCTAACCCAGAGATACTCAGGACTCCCACTTTCCTTGGTTTCTAGAAGTTCCTAAGACAGGGCTTGGGTTCTAAGCCTGGGGGATGCTTAAGTTTTGTATATTGGGGAGTATTGTTTTGGTCTGGGCAATTAGGTGGTTTTTATTTTTAATCTATGTATTAGACTTACTGAATGCCACTCAGAATCTTTTTGGCATTAGGTAGCATTCACAAATCCAATAAATAAATAAAATAGTGCAGGGAATATCTCTTGCTGGTTCTTTTGGCAATTATATTTTACAAGCTATTTAGAACCAGCAATGTACTTTCAGTTTGGAGCTTTTTCTACACCATGTCCAGATATTCTTGACATGCTTTCAGACTGTGCCATATGCATTCATATAGCATAATACCTGACAACAATAAGAATTAGCACAAATATAATTCTGCTTTTTTTTTTTTCACTCTACAGGCCTCCTTTCCATAGGTATAAAAGAATCTACCATAGTGAATAAAGTCTTTACAACTATTAATCTGACCATTCTTATCTTCATAATAATTAGTGGGTTATTCAAAGGAGACCTGAAAAATTGGAGATTAAGTGAAGATGATCTGCGAAGGTTAATTGACAGTAACCTTAGGTAAAAAACTAGTTTGATCAGTGCTCAAGTAAAAACCAACAAATATCCACAAAATATATTTTCAAAAGATTTAGGATCAGTTAAGAGAAAAAGAAAAAGCTTTGAGTATGTGAATGTTTTCTGCAAGGTACCATATTCATGATATTTCTATTTATATGAGAGGATTAGCGAGAATTTATTTCATTTGTGAGGTGAACCTCCCCTTCTCTCGAGAAATCAGGATAGTGTGTATCTGGGGAAATAGCTTAAGCTAAAGAAGAATGATAAATTTTACAATTAAACTATGATTTGAATTTAACTTTTCCCAATTTAACATTCCTTCTTCTATCCCCGTAGCACTCTAATTGATTTTAGTAATTAAATTCATCAAGATCATCCCAGAAAAACAACTCTCCTTTAAAATACTTTCTTTCTATCCTTGAGCATTTTCCCATTTATAGTTTTGTAGTACAGTTTTCCCATTAATAGTTTTTTGTATATCCTTCATTCATATGTTGTTCATAGGCCCCAATTAAATCAACTATACCCATTCAGCTCTTTCTCAGATCGATTTATTTAATGTAATTTTTCTTCAAAGTAACCACACTCTGGCTGGCAATGGAACCTGGAAATATGGAACTGGAGGGTTCATGCCACATGGCTTTTCAGGCACTCTGGCTGGAGCTGCTACATGCTTCTATGCTTTTGTTGGATTTGATTGCATTGCAACTACAGGTAAGAACAGTGCCAGATTAAAGCCAACTGATGTCCTACACATGGCCCAACAATGGTGCACATGGCTCTTCTAAGTCTCAACAAGAGCTGGAAAACAGAGCATGGCAGTGAAAAAGTTAAGAGCAAGATAGCCAGGGATGGAAACCCTATGGTGCCCCCTTCCCTGTTTGATGCCATAAACATGTACTTATTTTGCTTAATGGTTAGTCCATGGATAGGTAAGAGTATAGAGCAATGCAAATCTGAATTATTGATATTCCTATTTGGCAGTTATATGGCACGAGGCCTGCTTATTTGAGATAATTATTTCTCATAATACCTGCCTGGCTGATCTGATCCTACAGAGTTTACACACTCTGGGATCCTTTAATTAAACAATATCATCTATTTGGATCCTGGAAATGTACCTCTTCTATATCAGTGCCTGCCTCTTGGAATGAGGTTGCCCCCCTCCCCTAAGATCTGGATGGCTATCACTCTGCTGTTGTTTAGATGAGTTGTGAAGACCCAGACCTTTGGGGAGGAAGAGTGAGACCCCTAAATTCACTGAGCTTACTTTTTTTAATCTTTGTTTGTTTAATTGTTGTGAGCCAGAGATGTTGAGAGTTGAGCAGCATACAAATTGAACAAATTATTATTATTATAAAACTTGATGTGATTTCAAGAAGAAATATAGGTCTTTTTAAAGTTATCCTATGTTCTGTTCTTCTAAGGAGAAGATGGAAAATGCTCTCATTTTTGGTGTCTGAAATAAGATAATTAGACAATACTTTGCCAGATTTGAATCAGCCCATGAAATCTGGTCATCTAGAGATGGAGTGGTAAGGCTCACACACACCCCCCCATGCCATTGAAAGAAGGGGATAGATTAGGAGACAGGTCTTTTTCAGAGCTCTTTCCCTGAGGCATTTATGTCCCTTACTCACTGAGTCTAGAAGTAACTTAAAGCCATATTATTTCAGTGTGCTTCCAATCCCAGTGATACGGAGAAAAGGAAATTCTTTGAGCTTTATTTCTCTTTCATAATTTGGTTTTATATCTGTGCACAATTAATTATTAAATAGATAATCAGATGTATGAAAGTGTATATTTCAAAGTGATCTTAGGGCTTCTCATGTCTGCATTTAACAGGTGAAGAAGTGAAGGATCCTCATAAATCTATCCCCCTGGGAATCATTTTCTCACTTCTCATCTGTTTCCTGATATATTTTGGTGTTTCTGCTGCCTTGACCCTCATGATGCCCTACCACCTTTTGGATCCACTAAGCCCATTACCAGTGGCTTTTGAATATGTTCGATGGAGATCAGCCAAGTACGTTGTTGCTGTGGGGTCACTCTGTGCGCTTACAACCAGGTAGAGGTACCTTGTATCCTTATGTTTTAAGAACATATAGTAACAAGAACCATCTTATCTAGGATGTTCTAACTATAACCCTACAGATATGTCCAAGACCATGACAAAGGCAGGAAGGCAACATGTTCCACAATGTTGGCTTGATAACCCTTTATTTTAAAGATTCTGAAACTTGGGTTCCATTTAACTGTCATTAACAGACACTGGTAGATCAGTGCGTAATAAATTTATTTATCAATCATTATATTTTGGGATAGCAAATTCTGTAAATAAATGAATGAGCAGGATTTCCATCTGATTATTTTGAGTATACAGCCATTCATTATAATTCACTGATATATTTTTTGAGACGTAATACAGTAATTGATTATTGTTTATTTTACTAGGCTTCTCTGCTGCTCTAGTAGAAAGGGACTTGGAGCAGTTTACCTAAGAACAGGATTAAAACAAAACATAACAATGGAACAAAAGAGGGCAGATACTGTACATAATACATTTTAGCTTGTCCATCCTTTGTGTGACAGCTTTTTAATGGAGCCGTTTTGCTCATTATAAGAACAAGTCACTATAAGTACAAAACTTCCTTTCTCATTGTCTCAGGTATGTCAAGTACATGTTGCAGATTATTTTATTTATTATCAGGTATGGCATAATGGAGGTTAAAATACAATGGTTTCCTAAAATGTTATTTTATCATCAAGCTCTATGGAAGTATAACATTCTCAAAATATCAATTCCATGATTCACATTTCTACTGAAGATTTTTTCCCTTGCAAAATCTGTTCCTTGCATAACACATTTAATGCAGGTTGCCACAGGAAACAAAGAGTTATTAACATGGATACTTTACTTTTTTTCTTGGGGTTCTTTTGCAGCTTGTTGGGTTCTATGTTCCCAATGCCACGAATTCTATTTGCAATGGCAAGGGATGGACTTCTCTTTCATGTTTTAGCCAGAGTGAACAGCCAACAAAATCCAGTTATTGCAACTTTGGTATCTGGAGCAGTTTCAGGTAAGTCTAGGTATTCTTTTTCCATAAAAAAATAATGGATATAAATATTCCTTGAGTTGTTGAATCATGACTAGGTTATCCATACTTCCAAAACAGTTTAGAGATGCTTTTGACCCTAATCTTAAGTTGTCTTCCTAAAGTAGTGCCTTTTTTAACAGTCTCACTCAAAACCAGAAAGTTGGGTGCTTTATTGAATAGCAGAGAGGTACTCATTGCAGAGTACTCTGAATTATTTTCAAAGTTCATACAGAATTTCTCCCTTGCCTAATTTCTAACTCAAGAGTCTGAAATCATGGCAACTATTTTCAAGAGCTGTTTTGGCAAAATATTAAAGATCTTGTCCTTATACAGATGTCGATCAGAACAGAAATTATTCAACTGATTCTACTTGCAGTAGGCACCCTTTTCTGTTTTCACAGCACTGCTGGCTGTCCTTTTTGATCTGAAGGTCTTGGTTAATGTGATGTCTATTGGAACACTGCTGGCCTACAGTTTAGTTGCTGTCTCCATTCTACTTCTCAGGTAATAAGCTGCTCTTTTAGCTATTGGTACCAAACTAAAATATTGAAAATGTATATATGATTGTAGAAGGTTCCAGATATTCATACAATTCTTTGGATATAGAATGACTCAACATTAGAAGAATACTAATGATGTATTATCATGTGATATATTATTTTCATATTCAGTTCATTTCCACAAATAGAATTGATGCTCCTGGAGCATTGGACCATTACTCCCATGGAGATTTTCTTTGCAGTTTCATATTTCTCCATCTCCCTTTCTCTCTCTATGCAACTGTTAATTTATTGTGTAAATTTTAGTGAGGAATTTGAATCAGAATCCAAAACCACAAAAACTAAGCTGTAGTTTAGTATACTCATATGTCTCCATGGCCTCCCTTAGCCTTTTTAATTCTCTGAAAATGACTTTATTTGCAATGGTTCTGACATATTTCTAACACCATCTGGAGATGCCAATTCCATCGGGCACAAATAAGACACCATTTATTTGTTGTTAAATTCTTTTGTAGGTACCAACCTGATCTTACTTCTCCAGCCTCTATAGAAAAGACAACTGCAAGCAGAATGGCCTGGATAGACCTCCTAATACACCCTGACATAATTCCATCCCATCATTCTTCCAGACTAGTGGCATGCACAGTGTTTATTCTTCGTAAGTGTTGGGCAGGGCACGTTTAGAATTCTGAGAGCATGCTTTTGGTCTCTTCAGAAAATGGCTGTCATGGAGAAAGGTTTAACTAGTTAAAATAGTAGGTATGACCTGTCAGAAGCATTCATTAGATAGATAGTCAATTGGTTGCTTTCTTTTTTTTTTAATAAAAGATTTTTTTTATTTTTGTTTTTAACACATCTCTTCACGTGAACAACGTGGTTCCAGATTACATTTATACACAGTCATAGTTGCATTTCCATCTATTTTATTTAACATCACCTCAAATCATCCACTGATCTTTAAAAAAATTCCATTTCATATTTCAGTTCATTAATCCAATATCTATATCATTTCATCCACACATATATTTTCAATTCTTTATCCCCTATTATTTCCATTCTCAGTTTACCGCCTATTTTATTACTTTATATGTTATGATCATATATAATAAACAATCAAAAAAGAGTAAAAATAAAATAAAACTAATGCAATTGGGATCCACATGGTATCTCCACCAATCTATATTATCTTATATTTATTCCAAAACATGTGTCAATAATCATTCCATATTTCCCTTTTTTGCCCTTTCTATATTTCCGTTTAGCCAAAATCTACCTATGCAATTTAGTAGTTTTCCATTCCCCTACTTCTAGTCATAATAGAATACTCTCATTGTAAATACTTTATATTCCAATGCAATCCCTAGTCATTTTTTTTTTTAATTTCTGCTTGGCCAAAGTTTGCCTATATAATTTTATAAATTCCCATTCCCCTGCTTTTAATCATCAAATATACTCTCATTATAAATACTTTATTCCCATATAGTCCCTTCTAATTTATCATATTTTCTGTTTCCTCATATCCTTTATATAAACAATTACATTTTCATTTCATGTATATACCAAAGAGAGAAAGAAAAATAGAAAATTAAGCTTCCCTTTTTACTTCTATAGTCAATTGGTTGCTTTCTATCATCACCTGTAGTCCTTCAGGATATTCTCTAATGCTCCTTTTTTTTTCTTTAAATCTGCAGCTACCGACTCTTTTAATTTTTAATTTTTTCTAATTATGCCTATGAGAATCCTAGAGCCATTCTTGTCAATAAAAGAATATTAGAGGCTTTGTTTTGAAGTTAGCCAGCTTTTTTCTTTCCTTTCCTTCCAATTATTTTTTTAATAATCTTTAAAATTTAAGTAATAGGGAGCCTGAAATATCTATGGGTATATTCATGGGTTCAATTGACAGATAACTTCTAAAATATAAAATACCAAGTAGAAAAATAAGAAAACACAGGTTTAAAAAAATACTAAATTTATTAAGAATCAACATAAGAAAAGAAAGAGTTATCCCTTGACTATTCTTCTAAAGGCAAAGAACATTTGGTCCAATATAATCCCTGAAAAAGTACATTCCATAAATTGGAACAACATAGGAGAATGTTATTTTTTGTGTGGATAATAACAAAAGTATATTAATGTATTTTCAAAACATTACCACCAAAGCATTCAAATAGTTTTATAACAGGTTTCTGAATATAGCTAAGCTTTAAAATATTTGAAAGTTAGGATCGATGTGTGGAAACGTATGCAGATTTATAATTTAATCACGTACATTATCATGCACTAGTTAGAAAGCTAACTTGTAGTTTGCACCATTTAAAATGTATAGATATGCTTTTAAATTAAAACATAATCATGGTGTGAATTCCTCTGGCTAAATCTAACTACCTTAAAAGCAACCACCTTAAAAGAAAAATGTTCTCTCAGACTACAAGCAGTTGTTTTAAGATGATAAAAATCTGATCACTAACATCCTATCTATTCTATATTTCATTTTGTTCATCCTCATTGAGCCCGTGACCAAACATAACATCCATCTTGGGCACCATTATCTCTGAGTTGTTGTTCACTGAATGTTTAAAAATCGGATAAGAAAAGTGTTGCATCAGATAAATGCATAAATATGGATTAAATATTACACATCGCTTGGAGTAGAAACAGTCAGATCATATGTGTGCTGAACAACATTCAAAACTGCTAAATAACCCTAGAAAAAAGGCATAACTAGCTTAATGATTTATAGCAGCTTTACTAGTTCCTAAAGGGTTTTAGATTAAACAGTCACACCATTCTGTCTCATGCTTTTCCATTGCATATAAAGGGATGTATAGGATAGTCTTGTCTTGTATGAGGAAAATGTGCCTGTCCCCTGCATGCTTTTCACAGATTATATTATCTCCAGTTCTTTTCATCTGTGCTGTGTGCATGCTGACCTCCATAAAATTGCCATGTTTGACATCTGGAACTCTATGGTGTGTTGTCTTCCTTTGTTCCAACTTGCTGGGGATTCTACTGGCATCTCTGGTCATCTGGAAACAGCCTCAAAGTCAGAAGAAAGTAGATTTCAAGGTAAGCAGCAAAATACTTGGTTAGCAAGCCAAATATGTGCATGAGATATGAACACTGGGCAGCCACCCATTCATGAACTGAAGTAATCTTAATCTTCAAATGAAGCAGATTTGTTTGATTTTTGTTTGTTCTATTATCAGTCTCTATCCAGTCCTTATTTCAAATTGCTATGGTCACTTGACTTCACTCAGACCTATGGTTGACAAATCTAGCAAGTTTTATGTTACAATGGCAGAATGGAGTAAAAAAAAAACACTTTGACATTGTTAACACCTAAAGGGACCTTAACCCTATTTCATTTGTTGGAATGGAAACAAAATGAAGGTAACTTCATGGAGATAGGCTAAAAACAAAAACATGTTTCTTGGGTAGGTTATGTTTGTTAATGCTGAGATTAGGTTTAGTTGGGTGGAATCTCCTGAAGGCTGGACCTGGGAAGAGAAGGCCTAATAGATTTCTTTGTAGTCTGTTCTTTTCCTCTAGTTTTTCTTTAAGCCAAAGTGTACATTTTTAAAATGGAGCTGCCTCTTCTTCTTTTGTTCTTCTCATGATTCAAAGATGTTCTACACTTTCAGCAGTTTAGCATTTTCTCAATGATTTGAAGAATTCTGCCCATGGAGATAGTGTTGTTAAGAACTGTGGTGGAGCAGTGATGATGACATGATATTTAGGCATAAGATAGGAGTTACAGAATCACTTCTACAATATGCAGATATTCATGAGTTTAATCCGGAGGAATGCTGACCCCCCCCCAATACAGAAGTTCCCAATCTTTTCTATATCCCACACCCCAGAAAGCTTCTGATATATTCTAACACCCTTTACAAAAGTAAATAATTATATGCACATAATTATGCATATACACTATAATTTTAAAACTGCTAAGCCCAAGTTTTTGCACCCTCTGGAATATTGTCTTGCACTCACAGGGGGTATGAGCACGCTGGTTGGGAACCCCTCCCCTTGTAGAATGATTGACTTTCTCCTTTTG
Source organism: Laticauda laticaudata (assembly GCA_004320025.1). Lineage (NCBI taxonomy): Eukaryota > Metazoa > Chordata > Lepidosauria > Squamata > Elapidae > Laticauda > Laticauda laticaudata. Next base: position 28,962 of record BHFT01059831.1, read on the forward strand.
ACAGTTGTCCCGGCTCAATTCTGATACACTAAAGTTTCTCTAATTAATTAGTTGGTTTTTCTTTAAAATGATTCAGAAAAAAACACAGTAAATTCTTTTTAATCTAACTTGATCCTGACAATTTTATGGCTGCATCCATGTAGTTTTCCTGACAAAAAACAAGTGATTTACCACTGCCTTCTTCCAGCACCATTTTTTCTCCCCAGTCCTGTTTTTTTTTGGGGGGGGGGATGTGTCTGTGGAAAGGAAATTCCACGAAGGCAGTAGTGTCACAAAAAACAGGAAAAGCCCAAGGGGAACATCAGGTCAGCCAGAACACAAACTTACTTAGGAAAAGGAATCAAATAAAAAGTATTGAAGAATCCCTATAGACAAAAGCCTAAGTAATTAAGAAAACTAGACAAA
>BHFT01059835.1:0-14472 GCA_004320025.1 Laticauda laticaudata
CATCTAGCCTGAAAAAGACATATGTATTACTCTTAGCTGGGAAAGGAAAATATTATGCGAGAGGATCAACGAGAATACTGTTATATTCCTAATTAGGAAGGAAATACATATACATTAATCATCCTTCAGACATAAAGGCGTGGCATGTAACTATTTAAGTGTCTGTGTTGTGCCTCATGTATGTACACCCTATGAATTAAGTACACTTTGGCTCCCTTTTCTAATTCAAAGTGCTTACAGTGGTTTTCTCTGTACGAATTTATCCAGGCTCCCTGAGATATATTGGATGCAATTCAAGAGCGCAGAATTGATTGGGAGAATTCCTCTCACATTGTAGGAAAAGTGTGACCCCCAGAGCAATGGCTGCAGCATCTTAATCAGTTAGAGAGGATATGGAGAGGGTGGGAGGGGTGGAAAGTCCCCAGATTTTGCAAGGCTCACACAGAAAAAAATCTTATCTCCAGAAGACCCAAGGACCGAAGAGTTCAAAGAAACTGCACGAAGCAGATACCTCAATTTGTACTACTTGACAGTTGAATCAGGCAGCAGAGGTAGAGTAATCCACCAGCCATAGGAGACTCAGTACTATGTGTCAAAGGCTTTCCAAGTAATACACCCATAATCCCAAACCAAGGACTCCTGAGGCTAGCCGTAGAATTAATTTTTTCAAATAACATCTATGGTCTTTATACTGGATATCTATCCATATTTTGGCAGCATACGCCGTGTGTCATGAAAAACCAACTCTAAAAAGTGCTTCTACCGCAGTTTAACCTAATTAAAAGGAAAAGTTTCCACTCTTTTTCCCGAGGACAAACAGCTGACACATATCACCAACAAAAACAAGGATGTAAGGCACATGTCACACTGCCCAAATGGATACAAAAAGAGAGCACAGCGGGACGAGCCAAAATGTTTCCATCCGTTTGTGTATCCGCTCAGCAAAAAGGGGCAAAAATTTGCATAACCGGAGCGGATAACACACCGGACGCGGGGAGGATGCAGGGAGGATGCAGGGCGCGATGCAAAAGCAGATGCGGCGAACGGAAGCTAGTTGGATGGAAGCAGGATGGGAGTGGATGAGCACACCGCAGGGCTTCCGGGGGGGGCCCTCATGCAAAAGCGGACACAAACGGATACAGCGGATGCAGAAGCGGACGACCGAGGCTGGATGAGCGGATGCACAGTTTGGAAGGGCCTATGTCGTGGACTGACATGCGGGGAGGTTGCATGCGTCAGCCCGCGATATAATGAAGCAGCTCAGAAGCAGGTCGCCATTCAGAGAAAGACCTACTGCCAGATCGGGATTGGCTGCGCTGTGCCTGCCTAACCTGCATGTCTGAGTCCTGCGCCAGCCTTGCGTGCCTAGCCTTGCTACCAGCCTTGCTGCGAGCCTCCTTGCCAGGCCTCTGCTGCCAGCCTGGCCTGAACAAGCCTTGCTGTGCAGGCCCTTGCCCTGCAAGCCTTGCCTGCCAGCCAGTCTGCCTGCAGCCTTGCTGCCTGCCTGTCCTGCCATGCCTTGTTCATTGTCTGCCTGCCAGCCTTGTGCCCCCCCCCATGCCTGCCTAGCCAGCCTTCCTGCCCGCCTTGCCTGCAAGCCTTTGGTGCTGCCTGACCCCTTCCAGCCTGGTACCTGCCTTGTGGCCCAGCCCCTTCCTGTCAGCCTTTGGGTGCCTGCCTGCCTGCCAGCCCTGCTTGACAGCCTGCCTGCCAGCCTTTTGCTTGTCTGCCTGCTGCCAGCCTTGCGTCCCTGCCTTGCGTGCCGCCCTCCTGCAACGGTTTTGGTGACAGCCTCCCTTGCCAGCCTTGGTGGCAGCCTTCCTGCAGCCTGGTTCCTGCCAGCCTCTCCTGCCAGCCAGCACCCCACAACATGCGGAAGCACAGGCAAAAAAAAAAAAAAAAAAAAAACCAAAAAAAAAAAAAAAAAAAAAAAAAAAAAAAAAAAAAAAAAAAAAAAAAAAAAAAAAAAAAAAAAAAAAAAAAAAAAAAAAAAAAAAAAAAAAAAACAAAAAAAAAAAAAAAAAAAAAAAAAAAAAATGCCTCAGCCATCATGCTGTGCCCTTGCAAGAGGGACAGGGTACCATCCCACTCCCGGGCCCTCACTCTGGTTCGTCTGGGCTTCTGACAGCATGGGCTCACTTTTCTGGGGCGGGGCGCGTTCTGCTGCTTCTGCTTCTGGGAAGAGCTGATGACAAGCACTCCAGCACCAGCCACCGGTCCACAGCACCTGCACCCTTCACCCCTTGAGACTGGGCGACCAAGAGGAGTGCCCAGAGACCTCTTTTTGTTTAATAGCTTGTTGTAATAAAGCTATGTATGATTCACACACTTGCCTTCATTTCTTTTTTGTAAATAAATCTTGCTGAGAAACTTTAGAAATGTTTAAGCCTTTGCATGCTGTGGGATGGGTAAAGGATAGCTTTGGGATAGTCTAGATACCTTGTGGGATGGGGAATGCTTTGGGACGGGTTAGGATACCTGTGGGATGCGGTAATAGCTTGGGATGGCGTGTAGGATAGCAGTGATAGAAAACCTCCACTGCAAGCATAGTGGACTGTATGTCCACACCTCCCAGGTGCCACACCTTAGCGGCCCTTTATTATCAATAATAATGTATAATATCCACACATGTCAACATAAACACAACTCTTATTAAACGCCCCATGTCATTGTAGGCAACCAAGCATACATGGCCCAATCTCATCCGTGGTGATGAGACAGACTGAAGGAAGCAGTCCATTAAGCATCTACCCCTGTCTTGCCACTCCACTGCTCCAGCTTGGGAAGTTGCCACCCATTGTCTCAGGGAGCGTTGTTGCTGCTTCCTCGCTTCACGTGAGGCTCTGTTGGGGCCTTGCACATCCTCAGTGTCGATCAGGTTTCGCCCTTGCCTCCATTCTCAGGCTCATGGGCCCCATGCCTGTTGGAGGTCCACTATCTCTTATATCGGGGTGAGCATGAGATGTGCAGATGCAGCAAGTCCATTGATCCTCCTCACGGTCTCTGGGCAATTGCTGCATTGGTGGTGAGAAGACTGAACCTGTTTTGCCAGGATGCCAAAGGCGTTCTCCAGCCACCCTTGCCCTGGATAGCCTGTTAGCCTTGCCCTGGATAGCCTGATAGCCTGTAGTGAAGATCCTCTCTTCGACGGCGTAAGGAGTCTGGAAGTGTAAGGCTTCATGAGGTCAGGTTGTGAGGAGAAGTGTCATCCCCCACATGAAAGTAGGGCACATCTTGTGTGTCGTGGGGCAGGGCGTTCTGGATCTGGAAGCCCACGCATGTCAGGTTGTGTTCCAGCCCTACCTTGAGATCACTTGCGTTGCTATGACCATTCAGGTAATACATGATAGATCGAAGCCGTGCCTAGAAGCATCGAGTGTACATGAAACTTGTAGTGCAGCATCGACCGTGCGCGAAGAGATGATGCCTGTAAGAAGCCCTTGGAGTTGAAATTAAGTGGAGCCTGAGTTGGTTGGTCGATTTGTCAGCAATCGTGCTTTGCCATTTATGGTTTCTCCAACGGTGTGTGGTAAGTTCCCCACTTCTGATACCCTGCTCTCTCCAACTTTCTTACCAGCCTTTCTTCAGTGGAGGGTACTGAGCAGAGAGCCTCTTCTCGGTTGTATTCTATTGCGAATGTGATTGGCCTGCACACTTCTCTGACCACAATTCCGCTTGTATTGTGAGTTGTGGATGGCGCACAACTGCATCCAGCCATACAATTGCAGTGTCTCCGCGATAGAGAGATCACCTGAGAGGCCAAGATGGCGCAGAGTGAGTCCACTTAGAGGCCCACTACCATCAAGGGTCGTGTGCGCAGGAAGGGTATTGTATGTTCGAGCCTGGTGCAAACACTAGAGCGCGCGTGCTCAACACACAACTTCACCAATCATGCTGTGAGTGCATTCGCCCTCATGTAAGTCCTCTGGACACGCCTCCGCAGTCCGTTCCTTCCGCTTCCACTCGATGCCTCCACTCACCAGCCTTTCTTCCTTACCGGTCTCGCCCCTTCTCGCTCTCCTCTTCTCTGCGCGTTCGACTAACCACTCCGGCTCAGACCTGTTTTTCTCGGTGGCTCCTTTTCTCTCTCGCCCCTAGCTACGAGTTCACCACGAGGCCCTTCAGATGGCTTCCCTAACTGTTTGCCTAGCACTCCCTCACTTCTATTCGGTGCGTGCGCTCTCGCCGACACTAACGACTCTTCCTTCACCATACTGCAAATCACTCCAGGCGTTCTCTTGTATCTACGCACTTTTACTGGATGTCGTCGCTGTGGAAGAGAAGAGCCAAGATGAAGGTTTCAAGAGCGTCTGCCACTCAACTGGCTGCTGTTCTGAAAGTGAAGTGACAGGCAAGTTGCTCCCCCTTTTTATAGCAGCTATAGTTTTCACGCTTAGGCGTCTTCTCCTGCTCATCTGTAAGACTATTTCCTGGTCAATATCCGATATTAGGTCCCCTCTGCGACATGTTTTTTCCGTTTTAAACGGCTGTTGTTTCCATTCTGATGCCTAGGCATCCTGTTAACTGCATTCCGTTCTGCCCATCCGTTCCACTTCCTCCCTGCGTCTCGGTCAGATGGAGTTCCGCGGATGCGTAGCAGACACCTAGCGGATATAGCAGATGCCATAACGGATGATATACCCGGCATGCGTAGTGGATGCCAGAACAGACAAGCTGGATAACATTTTCTGCGCAGAAGTTGTCATTTGGCAGCACAAAGACTATTGAGCAGATAGAAACATGCAATAACGGATTGCGGCCATACGGGATGGCAGAGGGAAAGACGAGAAAAATGGAGGCAGAGAGGCTACAACTCACCCGTTTCAGAACGGACTTCCACAAGGTTTTATTGTCAGTGTTTACATCCTCTTTGCAATGCCGATCGGTTCAGGTGACAATGGAAGCTTTAGAATCAGTTGTTTGAGTAATGTCCTCCTTCCCTCTCTCAGCACCTATTTGGAATGTCCTTTGGTTCCCAGGGAATAATCTTTATTTTTAGCTAACAAACCCCCAGCTATCCTACTTATCCCTCCTCCGCTACCACATATCTCGTATTTCGATAACACTGAAGCTTCAAATATGCCTCAGTCAGAGCTGTACAGTATTGTTTAGCTTTCAGTTTTGTTTAGAAAATTAAAGCCTCAGATCTTCATTCTATTATATTTCATCTATTTAACAGATGTTTCTGATACTTTATCGGCGACAGCTTGTGACATGTTCTGAAGCCTATCTACCTACATACTAACCAACCAATTGACGTTATCCTGTCAACTCAGAAAAATACTTTTGAATCTTAGTATTCAAGGCTAGAGATCGTACTCTTCTTAGTTTTGCAATGAGTCATTGCTGCATTCCCAGCTGTTCATTACCCATAGAAGTTATCATATCCCCTCTTACAACATTTGTCTAATCTCGGAGTTGATTTCTTTCCTTGTTCGTGGAGACTCCTCCTACCTGCGGCGGTGGCCACCAACCCCACCCAAGTTACTTTTTTGATAATGTATTCTGGGACATAAAGAACCCCTTTTTGGGCGAACAATAACCAAACTGTTTGACCCATTCAAAAACAAAAAAAAGGGTCACTCTGGCATCAAGTGCAACGTAAGGCGTAACAATGCGTTTATGCTCTCGGTACATTACGCTCAGTGAAGTTTCCCCCCCACCCTTTCTTCAAGCGAAGAAAATCTGCTGGAAGATTGCAACTAGTAATTCAAGCACGCAAGTCCATAAATTTTAGGAAGTATGAATGTTTTCTTGCTTAATTACTATCCCAACTGACAACCACTAAGACTGCAAATTGTGCAAGTACAGTCGATCAAAGTCAGTAAGCTGCAGTAAACTCATAGAAAAATTACAGGCTTGCTGCAGCCAGGTCCATATCTTCTGGCACAAATAAATGTCCTCAACACTCATGTTACTGAAATTTAGCTACTAATCCATGTATAATTTTTTCATCAATTGAGAAAAACTCATAAGTTCGTGTCAGGTCATAATAATACCATTCTAACGTATTTTCAATGCCCACCTCAATTCTTGATCTAAATATCTATTCTCTCCTTATCTCCTAAAGAAGCGCACCTTACAAGAAATATATGACCCTTCTTCAAACCAAAATTGCCTTTATATCATGTAAATAAAAGCTGCATTTTCTGCTTACTTTGGGCTTATAGAATAAACTGGCTTCTACAATGAATATCACAAAAGGAACAATCATTGGACGAAACTGATGCTTTGACTGTGCTGGGATATTTCTTTTTATTGCTGCTCCTACCATTTTTAAAGAATGTACAAAGCCTAATCTCCACCATAATGAAATTCTGTCATGTTTAGCTAATGGTATCACCTGCCATTCTCTTGAAAATCCATAATAACTTTCTCCTCATCTTAATTACACACGTCAAAAGCTTAAAACTGTCGCAAACAAGTGCCTTCTAATAGAGTTATCCTACCAATGTATCTTGAACTTAAGGAATGGTTATAGATACACATTGATAGAAGGAAAAATAATAATAGTGCTCTTTAAGTTGGTTAGCAGGCATTTTCGAACACCAGTGATGCTCATCTTGCCCATCATCAGCTTTGGCATTGATGTTATCCGTGAGGTCAAGCGCATCAACAGACCGTTTCGAGAGTTTTAAATTTATGAGACTATAGGACTAGCTTGTGTCGAGAATGGGCTTATTTTCTTCAACTCCTGCATTCGTTGCGGAGTCGTTGGTGTTTATTGGTCCTTCTGAGTTTCTGATGTTCGTTCTTGAATTGCGTGATTGTTCTAATATCTTCTGTTCTTTTTGTGGTTTTTGTCTCTGTGTGTCTTGATTTGGCTGGCAATGATTGTGTATCCTGGTCTTGGAGGCTTTCAAGCGGGCAAAAAACTATGGCCCAGAGTAAAAGGACCAGCTTCATTTGTATAGCGCAAGCTAGCTTTCATCACTAGGGTGCTCTGGTAGTGGGTCGCTGTGTTTGAGCTTGGAGGTACTTTAGGAGAGTCTGCTTTCCTTGTTACAGGGGACCACAAACATATCTCAATCTGACCTCTATAATGCCTTGTGTAGTATCTTATCTGATTTGTCTGTAGTAACCTCTTATGTAGGGTTATCCCATATTCATTGTCTCTTTTATTAGTGCTTTTAATAGTTATAACATTTCAGCAGAATCTCATTGCATCATCAGGCTTCTGTATATCACATCAAGACCTTCCCTTCAAACAGACAACAATATAAGCAGCCATCCTTAGAAAATACCCCAAAAGTACAAATTGACCTGGAAAACCAAGGCCATATACGAAGCATTTCCCTGATAATTCACCTTGCCCCGGCCACATACATTGACAGACAAATGAGAGAATAAGTACCGCTAGGCTATGAACACAAAAATGGCAGTAAAAAAGCTGGAACAGCACCTCCTCACTAGATCCAACCACATGAAAAACCACAGGGTCACAACATCAACTTAAATGCACTAAAAACCCCTAGCCACTGATACGTAAAACCCCAATCCACAGAAATCATTCAGGAGAAGCCAACAACGTTGAAAAAAGACCTGAAAGCATGATAGAAAGATGATTCGCAAAGTCAAATCATGTGGAAACAAGCCCCTTGCATTTCAAATAGAAAGATCTCCACACAACAAAACAGACAAACAACCTAGCACAAGAACACCACGACCTCACTCGTGAGATCTCCAAACTACGAAACAACCCCCCACAGGCACTCAGGTAAACCTACTTCTAATGATAGCAGCTGTCCTTTACATGAAGGCCAAGCTGCACTGAAAGCTCCAAACACAAGAACAGCAGTGTCCCAATCAAAGCCACAAAACAGACAGAGAAACCAGAACACAATCAATCAAACTCCAAAGTCCAGTGAACCACAGACCTAACTCTTAGCCAAAATCAGAGATAGACCAGCCTCGAATATTAAACCAGAAGCTTGAGACCCACATCATACAGAAGTGTGATGCCAGATGAGAGTTCTAGCTGAACGTTCTACAACTTTAACAACCACACAATGACGTGAAAATGACACGTTGAGGAAGGCGAACAGCACACATTAAGGACGCCATCAAAGCTTTAAAAAAACAAATATTGACCTCTACAGGAGGAAAAAAAATAGCGCAGAATCAAAAACTATGAGACGCTGAAGTTAAAAGAGCAGGCCTCAAACTAGGACCAAATATCTATGCAGCTGCCAGAGACAACAAGTGCACCACACCATACCTGTCCTTCAAATTAAACATTGATTAACAAACAGCAGCTTCAAACGTATCTGAAAAAACAGAGATAGCTTACTCAGGAGAAGAATTCACATAAAAAGATTTCCAATTAGATCAGTTAAACAAAGATTGCTAGCAACTACACCTGTAAATTGAGCTAGGTCCAAGAATCCACACCTCACTTTGATAGAATAAACAAATTACAACTTGGAAGCTGAAACTGAAACCACTTACCAAAATGCAAAACTCAAAGAAACTAAAAAAATTACGAAATCATTGCAACAAGAAAATTCCAACAACCCACCACAACACCTTAAACCATTTAGATATACAACAGTCAAGAGAATCAACAAACAGCGAAACATATTGTTCCTATCCAAGGATTCAACTCTATGCCATAGCACCAAAAAAATCCACCAACACCAGATCCATCATATGTCGCAGTAGAATCCAGGCCCCTAAAGCCCAGAATCAAAGATACAGATGAATCTGACAGAATTAAGCACCCAGTTACTCACATCTATGCCATCAACGAACCACCAAAACAACAGTAATCTTTGCATCATAAAAGATGAATTCAGAGCGTGACCAAACCTGAAAAAATGAAAACAGATAATGGCAGACGAAGAGAATACTCCCAAGCAGACAAAGGAGAATGCCACCCATAGTATATGGACAGAAAAGACTAATGAAACAAATTGACAGACCTAAACTCCAAGACGTCCACATAACAAACCTATAAACACAAGACCCAACCACAATCTAGAAAGGAAATTAACCAAGAAGAAAAACTTATAAAACCACCCACATAAGCAAAGATCAACAGACCAATCATCCAGAGAAAATCTTCTAGATGCCCCAAATTATACGGCCCCTCCCAAAAATAACAAAGAAGGCGATACCTCTGCAGACCCATAGTTCAGCACCATAGGCAGCACCATTACAAAACCTAGCTAAATACTTTAGCAAAAATAACTACAGCCCCATGCTTGAAAATCCGCAGCTTCATAATGTACAAAAACTCATACCACTTCTTGGAAAGATCAAAGATCTACACGTGGAACAAGAAGATCTGCTTAAAAGTTTCGAGGGTGGTTTCACTATCCACTCAGTCCCAATAAAAGAAAACTCTTGAAATCATCAAAACCATAATTACCAACCAGCTCAAACACCTCATGGAAACTAACAGAACACTGCCTAAAACAACACTATTTCATATACAAAGGACAAAGATAACAAAGCAAAATTGAAGGAGCCCCTGTGGGATCACACTGTCACCCGTCATTGCTGACTGTTCTTGAGAATCGAATCCAGCAGCCGCTAATCCAACCACAAACCCAAACTATGCTAAGATAACAATACGATGGACACCATTTGTTGATTTGGCCCCATGAAAGAAATATGTGTTGTTTAGGCAGTGTTCTGTTTCCATGAGGTGATTTAGGCTGGTTGGTAATCTTAATGTTTGATTTGATTTCAAGAGTTCCTTTTATTGGACTTGAGTGAATAGTGAAACCACTCGAAACTTACAAGCAGATCTTCTTGTCCACGTTTAATCTTTTGATCATTTCCAAGAGGGGTATGAGTTTTGTACATTAGGAAGCTGCCGGTTTTCAGCGATGGGCTGTAGTTATTTTGCTAAAGTATTTAGCTAGGTTTTGTAATTGGTTCCTTATGTAGCTGACTATGGTCTGAGAGGTATGCCTTCTTTGTGTTTTTTGGGAGCGTATAATTTGGGCATTCTAGAATTTTCTCTTGGGGATGATTGTCTGTTGGATTTTCCTTTGCTTATGTGGCTGGTTATAATTTTCTTCTTGTGGTTAATTTTCTCTAGATATGTGGTTGGGTCTGGTGTTTAATGTTTGTATGTGGAGTCTTGGAGTAGGTCTGTCAATTTTGTTTCATAGTCTTTTCTGGTCCATTAACTGTGGCCAGTCCTTTGTCTGCTGGAGTAAGATTATTATGTTGTTAGATATTTTCAGTGGTGTTAGTAACGTCTTGCTTGAATTCATCTTTTTTGCAAATTACTTTTGGTGTTCGTTGTGCATAAGATGTGAGTAACCTGGTGTCTTATTCTGTCAAGATTCATTCTGTATTGTAATTTGGTTAGGCTGGATTCTACTTGCAACATATGATGGATCTGTTGGGATTTTTTTGGGTTCTATTGCGATAATTGGAATCCTTTGATAGGACATCTGTTTCTGTTTGGTTGATCTCTGTTGAAATGTTGTATACTGAATTGTTCAGAGTTGTATGTGTGTAGTGTGGGAATTTTCTTGTCATTTTCTATTTTTTAGTTGCCTTTGAGAGTTTTTCATTTTTGTAAGTGGTTTCCAGTTTCAGCCTCTCCAAGTTGTATTGTTTGTATCTATCCCAAAGTAGAGGGTGGAATTTTGCTGCTGCAATTCCAGTTGTAGTGCTAGCAAATCTTTTTAACTTGATCTATTGAAATCTTTACTGTGAACTTCATGTCTGAGTAAAGCGATCTTGTCCTTCTTCAGCGATACGTTTGAGTAGCTCCCTGTGGTTGTTATGAATCGTTAGATTTTGAAGCAGGTTGGTGTTAGCATTGTTAGTCTCTGCAGCTGCATAGAATTTCTGGGGCACCTGTATTCTGCCTCTTTTACTTCCAAGCTTCTCGATAGTTTTTGAATCTGGCTATTTTGTTCCCTCCCTAGTAATGAGGTCAGATATTTGTTTTTTTAAGCTTCGTGAGGTTACCTTACATTGTCTGTTACAGCTTTCCCCTCAGGATATCCCACGTCATTGTATGTTGTTAAAGTTTGTAGCAAACTTTCAGCAGAATCTTCACTGCCAGATCAGGCTTCTGTGATGAAGTGAGGCGTCTCACAGCTTCATGGCGCGGTCTCAAATTCCCAGGTGGTCTATTCTGAGTGCTTGTTAAGAGTCGTTAGTCTGTGTTCATGGACTTGGATTTGATATTGATTGGTGTTTGGTTAATGTTTCTGGTTTCTTTCTGTCTGTTTGTGGCTTTATGATTGGCTGCCAACACTCGTGTTCTTGTGTTGGGAGGCTTTCCAGTGCAGCTTGGCTTATGTGAAAAGGACAGCTGCTATCCATAGGAAGCTTAGTTTCACCTGACCTTGTGGGGGTGTGTTGAGTTGGAGACATCGAGAGGCGGTCTGTTTGTGCTCAGAGTGATTTGTCTGTTTGTGGTGGGGAGATCTTTCTATTGAGAGTGCAGGCTTCCACAATGATTGACAGTCTGCTGGAATTCATCTCTTCTATTCATCTGTCAGGTCTTTTTTCAATCGTTCTTGCTTCTCTGAGATTCTGTGGTTGGGTTTTCTTTAGTGGCTAGGGGGTCTTTCAGTTGCCATTTAAGTTGATGTTGTGACCACTGTGTTTCATGTGTTTGGACTAGTGAGGAGCGCTCCAGCATTTTTTAACTTGCATTTTTGTGTTCATCTTAAGCGTTTGGTCACTTATTCTTCTATTGGTCATTGTCAAGTGTATCTGGCCGGGGCAAATGATGCAGCGAACCTTCGTATATATGCCTTGGCGTTTTTCCATTCAGGTCAATTTTGTCTTTGGGGTTTCTAAGGATGGCTGCTATTTTTTTGTCTGTTTTGAAGGCAGTCTTGATGTGTATACAGAAGCCTGATGATGGCAATGAGATTCTGCTGAAATGTTACTACAACTTTAAAAGCACTACAATGATATGGGATAACCCTACATAAGAGGTACTACAGACAAAATCAGTAAGATACTACACAGGCATCATATCAATTGATATGTTTGTGTCACCTGTACACAAACAGACTCTCCCTAATACCTCCAGCTCAAACACACCCCAACCAGGCACCCAGATGAAACCTAGCTTCCTAACAAATGATAGCTGTCCTTTTACTCGGAGCCAAGTTGCACTGAAAGCCTCCAATACAGGAACACAATATTGCCAGCCAATCAAGACACACAGAGACAAAAAAGCCACAAAACAGACAGAAGATATTAGAAACACCAATCAAGAAGAACACAGAAAACTCAAAGACCAATAAACACCAAGACTCCCAACCAATCAGGATGAAGAAAAAAACCATTCTGACACAGCTAGCCTATAGTCTCAAATTTAAAACTGAAACGGCTGTGATAGCTTGACTCACGGATAAACACAATGCAGAAGCTGATGATGGCAGATGAGATTCTGCCGAAATGTTGCTACAACTTTAAAAGCACTATATATATTTTTCCTTCTATCAAATGTCTTCTATACATTCTTAAAGTTCCAGATAATTGGTAGGATAACTCTATTAGAAGGCACTTGTTGCAGACAGTTTAAGCTTTTAGTGGTGTAATAAAAGATAGGAGAAAGTTATTATGGCATTTTCAAGAGAATGGCAGGTGATACCATTAGCTAACATGACAGAGATTTCATTATGGTGGAGAATTAGGCTTTGTACATTCTTTCAAATGGTAGGAGCACAATAAAAAGAAATATCCCAGCACAGTAAAAGCATCCAGTTCGTCCATATTTCTTGTGATTTCATTTGAAGCCAGTTATTCTACCCAAATAAGCAGAAAATCAGTTTTACATGATATAAAGGCATTTGGTTTAAAGGCATATATTCTGTAGTGGTTCTTTGGAATAGAGAGATGGATATTTAATCAGAATTGGTGGGGCATTGTAAATAGGTTAAGAATGGATTATTATGACCTGACACGAACTTATAGTTTTTCTCCAATTGATGAAAAATTATACCATGATTAGCTGCTAAATTTCAGTAACATAGTTTGAGGACCATTTTTGTGGCCAGAAGAAATGGACCTGGGGCTGCAGGCAGCCTGTAATTTTTCTATGAGTTTATCACTTCTGACTTTGATCACTGTACTTGCACAATTTGCAGTCTTATGTTGTCAGTTGGGATATAATAAGCAATAAAACATTCATCTTCCTAAAATTTTGATTGGCTCTTGAATTCTGATTTGCAATCTTCCAGCAATTTTCTTCTTGAAGAAAGGGGTGGGGGGGAAACTTCACTGACTAATGTCAGAGCATAAACCATTTGTTACCATTACTCTTGATGCATTGCTTGTCACAGTTCAGTCTTCAGATACATAAAATAACTTGTGTTGCCTCTCCACAACAAGGAAAATCAACTCCAGATAACAATGTTGTAGAGGATATGATAAATTCATATGGTAATGAACAGCTGGGATGCAGCAATGACTCACTTGCAAACTAAGATACGATCTCTAGCTCTTGAATAACTAAGATTCAAAATTATTTTTCTGAAGTTGCAGGATAACTCATGTTGATTGTATTAGGAGATAGACTTCAGAACATTCACAAGCTGTCCCATAATATCAGAAACATCTGTCTAATAGATGAAATATAATAATGAAGATCTGAGCTTTAATTTTACTAACAAATGAAAGCTAAACATACTGTCAGCTCTGACTGAGGCCATATTTGAAGCTTCAGTGTTACCACAATGGAGATATGGGTAGGGAGGAGGAAATAGAGATAGCTGGGGGTTTGTAGCTAAAATAAAATACTTTCCCCTGGGAACCAAGGACATTCCAATAGGTGGCTGAAGAGAGGAAGAGTGACATTACCAAACAACTGAATCTAAAGCCCATGTCACACTGAACCAACGGATGCAAAGAGGATGTAAAACTGACAAAAAACCTTGCCATCCGTTCGAAATTGACATGACTGGATGCCTGATGGAAGAGGACGAGCAGCCACCGGATTTTAAACGGTGCTTCAGACGAGTCTAGCACCAATGTGGCTGCCTGTGTCTGCAAAGTTGAGTGCAGGCGAAGTTCGCTCCCCCTTTTTATAGGCAGTATAGGGTTTCCGCGTAGGCATCCCTCTATGCATCCTGGTTAGACCATCCTTAATCATCCAGAATAGCGTCCCTCTGCGAATGTTTTTTTTCCGTTTTAAACGCTTTGTTTTCCAGTTCTGCATCCGCTAGGCATCCGCTTCTGCATCCGTTTCTGCATCCGTTCCCACTTCCTCCCTGCGGTCCGCGGCCCAGATGGAGTTCCGCGGATGGTAGCAGCGACAGCCTGAGCGGATATAGCAGATGCAGTAACGGAGTGCCATACCGGATGGCGTACGATAGTGGATGACAGAACAGGACTCATAACTTGGCATACCATTTGCCTAGCCTGCAGAGTTTTTGGGCAGCCCAAAAACTTTCTGCGACAGATGATAACCATCAAATAAACGGATGCTGCGACGGCAATGGAGAGGAAGCAAAATGGAGGCAGAGAGACTACAATCAACGT
>BHFT01059842.1:0-14453 GCA_004320025.1 Laticauda laticaudata
AAAAAAAAAAAAGTCCAGTTGCCTCCTGAAAAAAAGAATCTTTGGGACAACCAGGACCTGGATGACTGAGGGGCTCCACTAACTTTTAACTTTACAATTTAGAATGAACACCCTTTGAATGGTGTGGGAGTAGGAATGGATTTCCAGAGAAAAATTGCAGATTACAGGAACCATTAACACCACTCAGGTGACCCTGGGGACCTAGATGCCTCTTGAAAAAGCACCTTTGGGACAGCCAGGACCTGGATGACTGAGAGTCTCTATAGATCAGGGACCACTGGTGGTCCATGAGAAAATTTTGGTGGCCCACAGAGAAATGTCCCCCAAAGCAATTAATCCAGGCTGCTTGGGTTGCGTCGCCCACATGGCCCACCCACCTGCTGGCCCCCCACCCTTCGACTGAGCACAAACTTTACCTTGAGTAGAGCCATATGAGCTGGAGCTGGAAGGTAAGACCCAATGGCAGGGGACAACAGAACAACTCCTCCAGTCCATGGCAGGCTGGTGCACCTGGATAGAGGAGCAGATGCTCCGGGATGACCAAAGGGCCAGTCTTGTGACTACTGCAGTTCTGGAATATGGGATCAATTTTCCCACCAATGTCAGCAGGCCACCGTCAGTCAAAATTCATATTAGTGGTCTGCGGGATTTAAAATTATGAGTTTGGTGGTCCCTGAGATCCAAAAGCTTGGTGACCCCTGCTATAGATTATTGGTGTGATAAATGGTGTGGAAGGTGAAGAAATGAGAGAGAACTTAGAAGGACAAATCTAAGCCACACACTGTTCAGCCAAGGCATAATTGTCCACTCTCTATAGTCTTCATGACTGATCCCCAGATTCCTAACCTCTTCTGCTCATCCTGTCTTCCACGGATTGATCTGATCCCTGCTTAAAACTGTCTTATCATGTTTTATGGATCCACTTGAATTTCCCATATTTACATTCCAGTGGGTCAAAAGTCCAGCTAATGGAACAAACACTGTTATAAGAAGTAAAAAAACCAACACCTCTCGGCTGACAAAGGGAGCATTGTAAAAGAAATCAGAAAAGTGGGAATTATTTGGCACGATAAATGGCATGCATAGAAGCTGAAGAGATTAGGGAGAAATTGGAAGGACAAATTGAAGCCACACACTGTTCAGCCAAGGTATAATTGTCCTCCGTTCTGACAACACCGACTTCCAAAAAAAAACCTGCCTCAGTTCTGCAATGACAATTGAGTTACAGTCTTTCCTTTAACTTCAGTAACTTCCCTTTTGTGCACAGATACACGTCTGCATAGATAATGTGCTCCCTTTCAGAAAAATAATGCTTCTTAGGTCCTTGACATTCACATTAACAAGTGAGCTCGCCCATAAAACACAGCAGCACGAAGTTTCCTCCAGCCTCCTAGTCCTTCCCACCCATTTGCCTCTCCTGCTTTCCTATCGCAACACAGCCACAAAGATTCCTAACTTCACAACATTTGGACAGACTTACCAAACCATAGTTTCAACTGGGAAACTGTGAGCATTCAAAACCTCTAGCATTCAAAAATGCTAGAGAATTTCTGCAAACCAGATAAATGGGTCATCAACAGGCACATAGAGATCAACAACATTTACACTACATTCAGGAAGTATCCAGACACACACACTCCTTCACTTTTATCAATTTTGTTATATTCCATCCTGATTCTACAGTTAGAATTAGAATAGAATCAAGTTGGAAGGGACTTGGAGGTCTTCTAGTCCAGCTCCCTGCTCAAGCAGGAGACCCTACCCCATTTCAGGCAGGTAGATGTCCAGTCTTTTCTTAAAAACCTCCAATGAGAGAGCACCTACACCTTCTGAAGGAAAGCTATTCCACTGGTTAATTGTCCTCACTGTTAGGAAGTTTTGGAGAATGTTATTATTCTCCAAAGCTCCAGAGGGCAAGACAAGACACAGTGGATGGAAACTAATGAAGGAGAGAAGCAACTTGGAATTAAAGAGAAATTTCCAAACAGTGAGAACAAATAACCAGTGAAACTGCTTGCCACCAGAAGTTGTGGGTGCTTGTCTGAGATGGTATAGGGTCTCCTGCTTGAGCAGGGGGCTGGACTAGAAGACCTCTTAGGTAGACCTTCCAGGTCTATTCCATTCTAAGTAAATAAGTTTCTCAGATTTAATTTAAGCATTGGCCTTGCCAAAAGCAACCTCTCTTTCTATTTTATCTCCTTGCTGACTTATATAGGACAACTTGCTACAAAGTGGTGAAGCCATGGCGTTCAGGGATTTAGGGAATGCAGCCTATATGGATTTTTTGCGCTGCTCTACATTAAATTTCTCAACTGAATGAGTCTACACCACCCTCTGTGTTTGCCAGCGGAAGTCTCCTTTTTATTCTTCATTTCCCCACCCCTGCCTCAGCCAAAGTGTATTTAAAACCTGCAGTAAAATTAGCCTTTCCATGCTGCAGCTCTCTGAAGCATTTAAACTATCCATTCCTACATCTCCAAGGTCACCTGCCTTACTGTGTCTCTCAGTTTACGGGCATCCAAAAAGATGTTGAGACTCTGGAAAGAGAGCAGAGAAGAGCAACCAAGATGATTAGGGGAATGGAGACTAAGGCATTATGAAGAATGGTTGCAGGAACTGGGTATGTCTAGTTTAATGGACTTAGGGTGACATGCCAGCACTGTTCCAATATCTCATTGGTTGCCATGAAGAAGAGGGAGTCAAGCTATTCTCCAAAGCACCAGAAGGCAGAACAAGAAGCAACAAGTGGAAAATAATGAAGGAGAGAAGCAACTTAGAACCAAGGAGAGATTTCCTGACAGAACAATTAATCAGTGGACAACTTGCCTCCAGAAGTTGTAAATGCTGCAAGTTTTCAAGATGAAATGGACAGTGATTTGTCTGAAGTGGTATGGGGTTTCCTGCCAAAGCAGGGGGTTGGACTAGAAGACCTCCAAGGTCCCTTCCAACTCAGCTATTCTGTTCTGTTCTGTTCCATTCCATTCCGTTCCATTCCATTCCATTCTATTCTATTCTATTCTATTCCATTCCATTCCATTCCATTCCATTTTCCTGTTCTGTTCTGCTGTTCTGTTCTGTCCTGTCCTGTTCTACTCTATCTGTTCCGTTCCATTCTGTTCTGTTCCATTCCTTTAAGATCCGTCAAGGAGAATGACAACTTGGTAGTTCACCTTCAGAGAAGTGTATGCGTGTGTTTGTTTGTGTCCTGATTTCAGGCACATCTTAATCAGGAAGGAAGTGCCCTATGTCAGTAAACAAATTATTGGATTTGCCTTTGCATGAAGACATGTTTGTCTTTCCAGAACCAGCAAAAACAGGGAACCAAGGCTTCTGCTGTTCCTTGTTCTCAACCTTTTGAGATCCGTAAAAGTAGAAAGGACCATGGGCCACACTGCAATGGCTTTTGAGGGCTTGAGGAATGGAAGGAGTCGTAGTGTTATGAAAGTATCCATTTTATTTTATTTGAGAAAGTGCCACCTGATTTTGAGCTACTCAAAACCAAGTTAAAGAAGGTTTAGTAATTCTGAAAAGCAGGGTTCCAATATCTAAGGGGTTGCCACAAGGAATAGAATAGAATAGAATAGAACAGAAGCTGGAAGGGACCTTTGAGGTCTTCTAGTCCACCCCCCTGCCTAGGCAGGAAACCCTGCACCACTTCAGACAAATAGTTATCCAATCTCTTTTTAAAAACTTCCATTGTTGGAGCATTTACAACTTCTGGAGGCAGGTTGTTCCACTGATTAATTGCTCTAACTGTCAGGAAATTTCTCCTTAGTTCTAGACTGCTTCTCTCCTTGAGTAGTTTCCACCCATTGCTTCTTGTCCTGCCTTCAGATGCTTTGAAGAATAGCTTGACTCCCTCTTCTTTGTGGCAGCCCCTGAGATCCTGGAACACTGCTATCTTGTCTCCCCTGGTCCTTCTCTTCACTAGACTGGCCAGGCCCAGTTCCTGCAACCATTCTTCGTATGTTTTAGCCTCCAGTCCTGTAATCATCTTTATTGCTCTTCTCTGCAGAGCAAATCCTTTTCTCTGAAGGATTTATATTTCTTGCAGACAGCTGGTCATTTGCATCCTTCCATCCTATCAGAACTGAAGAAGCTTCTTGGATGAGATGCAAAAAGTATTCAAAAGAAAAAACAAGAAAGTCCAATTGCCTCCTGAAAAAAAGCACCTTGGGGACAACTCTGACTTGGATGATGGAGAATTTCTACAGACCTTTAGCTTTATAATTTGGAATGAACCCCCTTTGAATAATGTAGGAGTAGGAATGGATTTCCAGAGGAAGAAATTCCAGGCTACAGAAAACATTTGCTGAGGACATAGATAAATCCTGAGAACACAGATAAACCTCCAAGTGCTTCAAGGACCCTCTAAAAGGATGCAAATGACCAGCTGTCTGCAAGGAATACAAATCCTTCCCTTTCCTGCCATCCAGTTAGAGCTGAAGAAGCTTCTTGGATGAGAAGTGAAATGTCTTCAAAGGAAAAAAAACAAGGAAGTCCAGTTGCCTCCTGAAAATACAGCTTTGGTCCAACACTGGGGGTTTCCAGGAAGAGATTGGACAACCAGTTGGCCAGAATGGTATAGGATCTCCTGCTTGAGCAGGGGGCTGGACTAGAAGACCTCCAAGGTCCCTTCCAACTCTATTATTCTGAATGGACTGCTCAGCCGCAAAAGATGTGCAGCATTTGAGCAGTCTCCCGAATACATGGCAATCCTCAGTGACAAATTGGTGGGCTGAATCATCATCACAAAGTCAATCTGCTTACATCTAATTTACAATCTGCTCCTCTCTAATTTACATATTATTCATTGCTAAGTAACACTTGAGAATTTCTGCTCAGAGGGCACTGATCATTGAAGAGCTGAGGTTTTTTTTTTTCCCCCGACAAAGCTTTTTTTGGTTTGGAAAAAGCGCCAATAAACGAACAAACAAATGGATTCAAGAGAGCATTACGAACCTGTTGAGGGTCTTCAGATTTTTCTCGAGAAGCTTGGTAGAATTTCTCAGATTTTGACTAACCAGGTCTAAATACAATGGAGGCCAAAATGCTTGATCGTCTTGGGTGTCTCAGGGAGGATCCAAGCATTTTTTGGTGGAACATGGGACTTAATGTTCTCCAAGTGTTTTTTTTTTTTTTTTTNTTTTTTGGTGGAACATGGGACTTAATGTTCTCCAAGCATTTTTTTAAGGTGGAACATGGGGCTTAATGTTCTCCAAGCATTTTGTTAAATACACTCAGATCGAACCACTGGTACAAAAGACCCCTTTTCCAATCTTATTGTCTTCAGGAATAAGCAACCTAAAGTTCTCCAGAAGTAGCTGAAGATATCTGTCTCTACCGAGGATTGAACTCACAGCCTCCTGATTCTAAGAGGTAAACCCAACTGTCTTTACAGAGATATAATACAGGTAGCCCTTGATGTACAAATGATTCATTTAGTGACTATTCAAAGTTACAGTAGAACTTTACGAAGCGACTTGCAACCGTTTTTCACACATACCACCATCCCAGCATCCCCCGTGGTCACATGATCAAAATTCAAATGCTTGGCCACTGACTCATATTTATGATGGTTGCAGTGTCCCGGGGTCATGTGATCCCCTTTTGCAACTGCGGCGATTCACTTAATGACTGCGGTGACGAAAGGTAAAAAAATCAGGCAAAATTCCCTTGGCAAGGCTCTCACTTAGCAACAGAAATTCTGGGCTCGATTCAGGTTGTAAATTGAGGAGCTCTTGGAAAGACAGCCTGGTTCCTTATAGCCATTTCTTGAAATCATTTACCCTGCGGTAATATTCTCTGTCAGAGGTTTGAAAGCATTGGGCATCGGAAAATGGACCAGCCACATTTCCCTTGTTTAAAAATTTAAATGCTTTAATCAAATGTTGAATCTTGCAATAGATTGCTTGTACTTATTACGCCAAGGCTGCAGCACTGTTGCTTTGGGCTATTATCCCCTCTGCAAGTTCAGTGTAGCTGGTTAGAAATATCAACCCTGTCTCCAAAATGGCAATTTTTTCACAGTTTTCTTTTCAAGATGCTTTAAAAAAAAAAAAATTGGAACAAGTTCTTGTCCTCTAATACAATGTGTATGTGGTTTTTCTAAACCTATCCATAGAAGAGAATATTTGTAGATCAGGATTGAATTGTGGGGTCCTTGGTGCTCTCTGAGCCTGGTGGTTTCCTTTCAGGCGTTTCATTGCCCAACTAGATAATGTTATCAGTGCTGGTAAGGAGTGGGATTGGAGAAGAGGGGGGGAGGAGGAAGACTGTGGGACTTTTGGTGTTCTCTGAGCTTAGTGGTTTCCTTGCAGATGTTTCGTTACCCAACTAGGTAACGTTCTCAGTGCTGGTAAAGAGTGGGATTGGAGGAGGAGGAGGAGGAGGAGGAGGAGGAAGGAGAGGAGGAGGAGAGAGGAGAGCTGTGGGTCCTTGTGGCTCTCTGAGCTTGGTGGTTTTCTTTCAGATATTTCATGACCCAGCTAGGTAACATTCTCAGTGCTGCTATGGAGTGGGGTTTGGTGAAAGGAGGAGGAGTAGGAGAGAACTGTGGGGCCCTTGGTGCTCTCTGAGCTGGGTTGTTTTCTCTTGCAGATGTTTCATGAACACAAGTAATTATCAACATCAAGTGCTAGATGGAGGGGTAGAAGTGGGAGCGAGAGGAGGAAGACTGTGGGATCTTGGGTGCTCTCTGAGCTTGGTGGTTTTCTTGCAGACATTTCATGACCCAGCTAAGTAACATTCTCAGTGCTGGAAAGGAGTGGGATTGGAGGAAGAGGAGGAGGAGGAGGAGGAGGAGAACTGGTGAGGGGCCTTGGTGCTCTGAGCTTGGTGGTTTTCTTCTAGATGTTTTAAGACCCAACTAGATAGCATCATCAGTGGTATGAAAGGAATGGGGTATACTTTGTATATATATATAGAATACCAACTCTGGTCAATTTTCAAGCATCCAAATGTAAATCATGTGACCAGGGGGATGCTGGAAAGGTCATGAGTGCGAAAAATGGTCATAAGTCACTTTTTTTTACAATGCTGTTGTAACTTTGAGGTGGGTATTCAGCAGGTTCTGACCAGTTCTGGAGAATTGTTAGAAGAAATTTTGAGTAGTTCGGGGAACCGGTCAATACCACCTCTGACTGTCCCCATGCCCATCTATTCTCTGCCTCCTATTGATCGCCAGCTGATCGGCTGGGTCTTCCTTGGTTGCCCTGCACAGGAGAACGGAGCTGAAAAGCAGGTTAGTGGGGTGGGGAGGGAATGAGGATTTTGCAGTATCCTTCCCCTGCCACGCCCACCAAGCCATGCCACGCCCACAGAACCAGTAGTTGAACAGTGACTAAACACTGCATTTGTTGCTGTATTTGGAATAAAAGCAAATTTAATTCCACTCAGCCAAAGGTATTCCATGATGCCTTCTGCCCGTTTTTTTGTGAGTGACGAAGGGTAAATCCTTCTGTTCCTACAGACCATTTCCCCCCCCCCCTTTTTTTTTTTCTTTCTCCTTTGGATACCCAAAAGAAATCTAGTTTTATCGGGGATATTGGAAAACTGAAGGTTGAGAGACCAAAAGACCATATTGTAAGGGAGATACTAGCTAAAGCCACTAATTATTTCCGAGGGTATCTAACAAACAATCTGTTTTTCATTTTATCCCCTGTGGTTTTGGTTGGCTTTCTGGACTTTGGGTATGTTTTATTTCTGGCATTTAGCAAGTGTTTATTGTTTACTGTTGCTTACTATGCCAGTCAAGAAGGAACACAATAGAATGGAATGGAATAGGATAGAATAGAATAGGATAGGATAGGATAGGATAGGATAGGATAGGATAGAATAGAATATGAATTAGGAATAGAATAGAATGGAATACAATGCAATACAACAGAATAGAATACAGTGGAATAGAATACAGTGGAATAGAAATGGAAATAGAACTAGAACTAGAACTAGAACTAGAACTAGAAATAGAATAGAATAGAATAGAATAGAATAGAACAGAACAGAATGGAATAATAGAACAGAATAGAATAGAATAGAAAAGAATAGAATAGAATAATATATGAATTAGGAATAGAATAGAATGGAATACAATGCAATACAACAGAATAGAATACAGTGGAATAGAATACAGTGGAATAGAAATAGAAATAGAATAAAACAGAACAGAACAGAATAATAAAACAGAATAATAGAACAGAATAGAATAGAATAATATATGAATTAGGAATAGAATAGAATGGAATACAATGCAATACAACAGAATAGAATACAATGGAATAGAATACAGTGGAATAGAAATAGAATAGAATAGAAACAGAATAGAATAGAACAGAAGAATAGAATAAAATAGAATAGAACAGAATAGAATAGAATAGAATAGAATAGAATAGAATCTGGAAGGGACCTTTGAGGTCTTCTAGTCCAGCCCCCTGCTCAAGCAGGAGAGCCCATATCATTTGAGACAAGTGACTGCCCAGTCTCTTCTTAAAAGCCTCCAGTGATGAAGAACCCACAACTTCTGGTGGCAAACAGTTGCACTGGTTAATTGTCCTCACTGTTAGGAAGTTTCTCCTTAATTCTAGGTTGCTTCTCTCTTTGGTAAGTTTCCATCCATTGCTTCTTGTCCTGCCTTCAGGTCCTTGTTCCTAAGTTTGGTTCCCTTCACCAAAATCACAACGAGGTTGTAGCAACTGATCATTTATTAATTAATTTGTTTGTATAGCCCCTATCTTAACTATGTAACTCTGGGTGACTTATGGCAGTTAATTTTATTTAAAGTAGAATTTTGCTACTTAATCTCCTTTTATATCCCAGGTTGGCAATCCAAAAAGGAACCAGGTCATTTGCCAATGGAATCCTAAACTGCATCAATCGAGGGATACCACCAAGATATCTCCTGCTTGGACGGGAGGGTTGGACTAGATGACCTACAGGATCCCTTCCAAATGTGTTAATCTGTTAAAAAAAAAATTCAAGGCAATTTGTGGCTATTGTTTTTAGGATTACTACTACTACTAAGTAGATATACCACTGGTTACTACTATAGTGCTGTCAAATATCATTGACTGAATACTTTGAAAGTGTGATTGACAAAAATACATCATAGAATTTGTAAACCAGGCCTCATGTGAGAAATACTGCTCTGATACTACTGTGTACTAACATACACTGCTATTATTTTTTTATGTTCCTAATTGAGTGGAGTTTTCAACTGGTTTATTAGAAAAGCTCTATTTTATGGACTTATTTATGATTAAGTAAGAATTTGTGAGGCAATTTGTCCCTTTTGTGACTATAATAAACCATAACACTGGACTTAACCCTTTTCTTTTGATAACTTTGAAACAGCAGTGCTTTAAATGTGCACTATTTATACCATTTTGATTTATGTGCCAGGAAATATAAGAGGACCCATACAAATTGACACCAAAAGTCTAGCCTAACTAATATGCCCCAAGGCAGAGCAAAATATGTTCAACAGGATGAGAAAATTAAATAACCCAACTAAATAGGGAAACACTTGTAGGAGCTAATATTTGTAGCACAGGGTTGAACTTTGGGGTCCTGGGTGCTTTCTGAACTTGATTGTTTTCTTGCAGACATTTTGTGAACCAACTAGGTAACATCATCAGTGCTGGTGATGTTATCTGGTTGAGTAGTGCAATGTTTGCATGAAAACAGTTAAGCTCAGAGAGCACCAAGGACCTGACATTATTCATATTGGTAAGCAATGAGGACAAAAGAAGAGAAACTACGAATCAAGGATTGTTTTAATATGGATTAATCTGAGTCACAACACAGGAGAACAAACCCATCAGGATTAAATTCAGCAGTCCATCTGCATTGAAAAGACAAAGGCCACTCTGTTGAAGACAGCAAAGTCCACATTTTGGACAGAGAGGGTTGCTGGTTTGAAAGAGGGGGTAAAAGATTTGGATCTATGTCCAAATTGAACAGCCCTCCCTCAACAAAGGGGGAGGGATACAACACCATCTGTCTCCAGTCTGCAACACAGTCCATTCAGCAGTTCCAAGAAGAGTCCACACCCATTTGAACCATTCAGATGTCCCTGAGGACACAGATAAACCTCCAAGTGGCCTCAACAACTCTTTAAAAGGATGCAAATGACCAGTTGTCTGCAAGGAATATAAATCTTTCCATTCTCCACCATCCAGTCAGAATTAAAGAAGCTTCTTGGATGAGAAGTAGAACGTCTTCAAAGAAAAACCAGAAAGTCTAGTTGCCTTTTGGGGAAAAAAAAAATCACTTTTGAGATAGAACCATCAAGTATGATTTCTCAAGAGATACAGAACACATGATCTCTTTGATGCCATCGAGGGCAGGGATCTTGCACCGGTCTGTGGCCCATTGGGAACTAGATTGTGCAAATGGCAGGCAAGCATGCAACATTTGCACCATTGCTGCCGACCTGCAGAGAGGGAAAGGTTGAGACTGCTGATCTAGGGTCATCCTTCCAAAGTTGTGGGTGCTCCAATCACTGGAGGTTTTCAAGAAGAGGCAGGACAAGCACTTGTCTGAAATGCTATAGCATCTCCTGCTTGAGCAGGAGGCTGGACTAAAAGACCCCCAAGGTCCCTTCCAACTCTGTCATTCTGTAAAATTAATCATGGAACAGCTTGCCTTCAGAGGTTCTGGATGCTCCATGTGATGACCCAGGGTGGGATACGAAACACAGTCACAAAAAACAGGTGAAGCCCCTTTTATTCCTTCACTTTGCTTCCAAGCTCTGAATATTCTTGTTGGAAGACGAAAAACTCCCACACAAACAGTTACAAGAAGAAGGAAAAAAGCAACACATACCAGGCAAGATAAGGGCTGGAGGACGTTCACAGATAACACACCCTGGGAAGGATGCCAAACTCAGAGAGGAACCACAAATTAGAGATATTTTCATGCTTTGTTTCCAGCATTCACCTGTACGCATGTCCATAATCTTATTCAACTGTCACAGCTGCAGCCCATGAAGAGGATCAAGGCCCTCTCTTCCCAAGTAGACCACACCTCTCCCTTATCCTCTCCTCCCTGCATGTCCTAGGGTGGAGAGGGAGTGGACCTGGGTCCACCTCTGACCGCTCAGCCAGCCTCTGCTCTTCCCAGCCTCCTCTACAACCTCCAGAGCCACACTTCCACTCCCTGTCAGCTGTTCCTCCTCTGACTCAGAGTCAGTCTCCACCAGGGGCATGACACTCCATCACTGGAGCTTTTAAAGAAGAGATTGGATAGCCATTTGTCTGAAATAGTACAGGGTTTCCTGCTTAAGAAAGGGATTGTACTAGAAGACCTCCAACTCTATTATTCTGCTAACCAGTGGAATGGCTTGCCTTGAGAACTTGTGGGTGCTCCATCACTGAGTTTTTAAAGAAGAGTTTGGATGACCATTTGTCTGACAGGATAAAAGATCTCATGCCTGACCAAAGGGCTGGACTAGAAGACCTCCAAAACCCCTTCCAGCTCTTGTTATTCTGACATTACAAAGATTGGAAAGTGGAATCTCCTTTAAGGGGATAACAGTGGTGACGAGGCTTTCAAAAATGTTCTTTTAGAAAGGAAGAGAGCCTTTTTCCCTCTCAGCCCCTGATATCTTCCTGGACACCAACATTACCTGCTTTGCTTGTGAGTCAAGACACAATAACCTTGTGTCTGATAAATAGCTAGACCTTGTGTGCTTCATCAAAGGGTGCTCTTTACAATAATAATTGTAGGTGGTGACTTGCAGCCATATATCTTGCCTGGCATGTGGTGATAACATTACTAGAGTTGTGTGTTGTGTTTTGTTTCTCTGGCTCTTAAGGCACCTTCTCCTATTACAGTAGAGAGGTGGAACGACCCAGAGGCTTTCAAGAAGTTGACAATTTACCACCTGCCTCTCCTGAGGTAAAGACTAGCCAAACTCCAAGTCAAGGACAGTGTATTAAGGTATGGGCTGCCCTCAAAATGTATCTGGAAGCTTTAATTGGTTCAAAATTGGGGTGTCCCACATGGTTTTAGATAGTCTCGATTTGTGCATGTGTCACCTCTCTTGCAAGAATTGCATTGGGTGCTGTGTTGCTCCCAGGTCCAATTCAAGGTGCTGGTTGTCTCCTTCAAAGCCTTACATGGCTTGGGACACAGTGGTGGGCTGCAACCGGTTTGATAACCGGTTCTGTGAGCACATGCCTAACACGTACTTTGTGTGCATGCACAGTATTTGAAAAACACCAATTTGAACCTCTACAGGGCAGCCCTGGTAAATAGAACAGCTGAGGCGGACCAAATCCACTGTGCTGCATGAATCAGCTGAGCTGAAAAAGATGGAAATATAGGACAGGATAGGGCGAGGGCAGGTGGGTGGGGCCAGCTGTATGTTGGAACAGCCAGTTCTCTAGAACCAGTCCAAACCGACAGCAGCCCACAACCATTGGGACCAGATTATTTGAAGGACTGTGTTTACTGAGTCACACCTACCTGACCCATGAGAGATGGGAGCAAAAGGATGTTATGGGTCCTCCTCTTAAAGAAGTCCATTTGGTGGGACTCAGAAGAAGGGTCTTTTCCATGGTAGTTCCCTCCCTGTTATTTGAAGGACCATAATTTCCTAGTCCTCTCTACCTGACGCACTGGATCAGGGAATCAAGGGATGTTACAGACACCTTCTTTTAAGGAGATCCATCTGGTGGGACCCAGAAGAAGGGTCTTCTCAGTGGTGGCTCCCTCTAGCAGTGGGATCCTACCTGTTCCACTATCGGTTTGGTGATCATGCACACATGCATGCACAACTAACACGCGCGCATAGCTTTCCCCACACCAGCTGAGGCCTGCAGTGCCAATCAGCTGAGAGGTTAAAGAAGAGAAAATCACAGGAGCAGGTGGGAGGGCCAATCCTACACTTTTCTCTTCTTTATCAACTCAGCTGATTGGAATATTTTTTTTCCTCCTCTCAGCTGATCATCAGAGGCTATTTTTTTTTACTACCGGTTTGGCCAAACTGGTCTGAACTGGTAGTATATCATCACTGGCTCCCTCCCTGTTATTTGAAGCAGGGATCACCAACCTTTTGGTCCTCAGGAACCATCAAACTCATAATTTTAAACCCCAAACTCATAATTTTAAACTAATATGAATTTTGACTGACAGTGGCTTGCTGACATTGGTGGGAAAGTGGGTCCCATATTCCAGAGCTGCAGTAGTCTGGCCCTTTGGTCATCTCAGAGCAGCTATTCCTCCACCTGGGTACACCAGCCTGCCATGGACTGGAGGAGCTGCTCTGGGATGACCAAAGGGCCAGTCTTGTGACTACTGCAGGTCTGGAATATGGGACCGACTTTCCCGCCAACATCAGCAAACCACCCTGGGGTGGATTTCCCTCCCCTGCCATTGGGTCTTACCTTCCAGTTCCAGCTCGCAAGGCTGTACTCAAGGTTTGCACTCGGCTGAAGGTTGAGGGGAGGTGGGTGAGTGGGTGGGCCATATGGAAGGCACAACCTTGTTTTTCCCACACAGCCTGGATTCATTGCTTTTGGGGAGTGCTTTGGGGGGGGGCATTTCTCTGCAAACCATCAAAATTTTCTCATGGACCACCAGTGGTTCCTGGCCCACCAGTTGGTAACCACTGATTTGAAGGACCATCATTTCCCAGTCCTCTTTACTGAATGCACCAGAGAAGGGAGGCAAGGGATGTTTCATGAAACAAAACCTCATGAAGGAGTTTTCATACTTATGAATAAGTTGATATTATTACTGATTGGGAGTTTTGAATGTAATATTGTTTTTGTTATTTATTTCTTTATTATTATTTTTTTCTTTTTATACAATCATGGCCATTTATTTCTGGCAATAACAAGAAGTGGTGACTTCAGGAGAAATATTACCTTTTGGAGTTTTGTAGTGATTTGGCATTATTTGTCAAGGCAAAAGAATGGTTTTAGTTTTATATGTCCCATTATTTACAGAATCAATGAAAGAATGAATTCTAAATTTTATGACAATTGTAAATTATCTGTTCATTTACCATTGTATTATTTTCTAGCAACTGTTCCCCTTCTTCTTTTTTAGTTTGGCATGTATTTTGTCTTTGAAATGTTTTAAAATAAATCAATTAGAAAGAGAGAAAAAAAAGTGTGTGTGTGTGTGTGTATGTTATAAATTTTCACAGGTACATGTAGGCAGGTCTTGGCGTGTTCGGGTCTCAGGAGGTTACACCACAAAACCTCAGGATGTTACAACACAGCCAACGACCCAGGAGATTACAACACAAGACCCAGGATGTCAAAACAAAAGAACTCAGAAGGTCGTCACACAGCCCATTACCCAGGTTGTTACAACACAGGAGGCTGATAGACAAGCAGCCAATACCTCAGCCACACATGTTCTTAAGAAAAAGCCAGCCAATCTGCAAATATCAACTCCATCAACCAATCAAGAAATGACAACACAGCCAACCTCCCCACCAG
>BHFT01059843.1:0-10773 GCA_004320025.1 Laticauda laticaudata
ATTCATGGGGGAAGAACTTCATGGTGAATGCTTTATCTAGATATACCTCAATATAATAGTGCTCACCAAGAAGTGATACGGCCTATTGTCCCAACCAAACAGTTGGCAGCTCCAGCTGTTACCAGAGCCCAGAAAAAGAAGGAGGTTGATTATCAAATGATTTGACTACACAATTAAGAGATACTCTAAAACTTGATGATTGGTTCCTTGCTCACTCAAATAACTATACGGTTAGAGATGGATTGGCATGGGTGGGGGCCAAATTATATGTGCCAGCAAAGCTGAGAAACCAAATATTACAGCAAGCTCATGACTCTAAAGCCGCTGGACATTTTGGATTTGTGAAAACCTTACACTTGGTTAAAAGGCAAGTTTGGTGGTCTACCTTGAAAAGGGACATTGAGACTTATGTAGCTAGTTGTCCTATCTGTGCTTCAGCCAAACAGCCTCCTGGTAAACTAGCAGGCTTCCTACAAAATGTGGCTAGACAATGGCTCATGGAAAGAAATCTCTATGGATTTTATAGTGGAATTACCTGAAAGTGGGGGGGAATACAGTTATTTGAGTAGTAACTGATTTGTTTTCCAAACAGGTACATTTCATACCTTGTCCGAAAATCCATCTGTGAAAACGTTGGCTAAACTATTTGTTTTACATATCTACATGGGGTTACATGGGGTTCCTGAATGCATAATCTCAGACAGGGGTATCCAGTTTACCTCAAACTTTTGGAAGGAGTTCCTGAAGTTATGGGCTCTGCCCAGGGCTTAAGCTCTGCCCACCACCCACAAACTAATGGGGCTTGTGAGAGGACTAACTCGGTATTGGATAACATCTTCAATGTTATATAAATTATCAGCAAGATAATTGTGGCGTGCCTATTGCCATTTGCTAAGGTGGCATATAATAATTAGGTACCTAGTAGTACTGGGTTTACTCTGTTTAAAATGGCTTCGGGACAAGACTTTGTACCCATCCCGAGCTTCCACGCGGAGAAAAACCTAACATTCAGTCATTAGATGAATGGATAACACAGCTCCAGCTTACCGGCCGGTTATCCGTAAAGCATTAGTTGATGCTCATCAAGCTCATTAAAAAATTGCAGATAAAAAGAGAAGTCCACAAAACCATATCAAGTGGGTGACAAAGTTTTTTTATCCACCAGATATTTGCAGGCCACACAACAGTCAAAAAAGCTTGGACCTAAGTATGTTGGACCTTTCTCAATTGAACGAATTGTGAACCCTGTGGCAGTCCAACTGAAATTACCAAAAACTCTTCGACGGATCCACCCTGTTTTCCACGTTAGTTTATTAAAACCTGAACATACATCTGACTTGAGACCAACTCAGGTTGATCCCCCTGTACCATTACTAATTGAAGGTGAACAACATTTTGAAGTTAAAGAAATTTTGGATTCTTGAAAACGAAGGGGTCGACTCCAGTATTTAGTTGCTTGGAAACATTTTCCTCCTTCCCAGGCTGAGTGGGTGAATGAGAAGGATGTTAGAGCTCCTACACTTATCAAGGCATTTCGTACTAAATATCCTGATAAACCTTAAAAAATTAGTATGTGCTGTTACATGTGTATTTTCTATTACCTTCTATTTTTATCTTTTTAGGACTAACATCTCTTGTAGGAGGGCCGGACAGCCTTCAAGATTTTCTCCCTTTGGTTTGCATCTTTCGGCTGTCATAAGTAACAGGGGGATGAGGGGGGAATGGTTTTGGGAAGTGAGCTGGAGGTGTTACAAACCAGAACTGTATAAACTGGGGGGGTACATTCTTGCTTAGGTTTCTATCCTATGCTATGCGCAGCTGCAACCCTTTATCAAACTATGTCAAAGTCAACGGACAGAAGCCTCATCACACCTGGAGATGCCCACATGATGATATACACAACTTTTAATTGGATGAGCCAATTGAACTATTGGGGGTGGGAATGTTGCCATTACTTTGTATATGTGATTTATGTGCCCATTTTCTCAGATTCAGAATTCTTTTGTTGCTACCACTTGATTTTAAAAGATATCTTTTCTCTGATTAAAGGAGTCTAAGTATTTCTTTCTTGGATTTTGAATGGAGCACCAGCTGATACCATGGATAAATACAGTCTTGATTGCTTTAAAACTTATCAAATTTGGCACTCAGTGCATTTTGATGTGAAAATGTTGTCCCAGTACTTGTCATTTCTTTGGTACTCAAGGCGCAAGTTAGAATTTCTTGGTATCAGCTGCTTTGTGACTTACAATCCTTCCCAGTTGAAACAAAAGGCCACTTGTTAAATAACATGATTTCTTTGGTACTCATCATTTTTAGTATTTATCATACCTCCTAGAAACAATTAATGATGAGGTTCAAGGTACCAATGTATATGTATCAGTTCAGTTGTACCTTTTTCATGCCTATGGAATGCCCTTTATCCTTGAGATCTGGCAGGCTCCTTCTGGTTTAACATTTTGGAAAGCTGTGAAGATATGACCTTTTCTCTGGGATAGTATAGAAAGAAGCTGGAGTTGGAATAGAATGTTATACGTCATATCAAGGGAGTTTGGTTTTGGTGTTAGGTTTTTCTGTTTTCATTATTTTGTTATTATTTGTATGATATTGTCTTTATATTATGGTTATGAGCAACCCAAAATTCTGGTTTTAAGATTGGTGGCCATACAAGTATTTTAAATAAATAAATGATCAACAACAGAGTGCTATGTCATTTGGAACTCTCATTTAATTTTTCATTTCACTTGAATTTAATTGTATTGGGTAAAGCAACACAGCTACAATAAGCTTAGCATAAGTCTGCCTTTGATGACAATGGTTGTACATCTCTATATAGTGCCAAACCTTATCATGTTGGTAGTTTATAATAATGCAGCATATCTTGCAAAGTCCAGTATTGAGAAACCTAATTAGTACAGTAGATGGCAACATTATTGCCAGCCCTTAGCTAATCTTGGAAAGCTAATCAGAATTGACCTAGTTAGTATTAGGCTGAGAAACAAGAAGAAAATCCTGACTACACTGACAAATTTGGAAAAACACTCTGGGGGGAAAAAACAGTAAGAAATTGTTTCTATTTTGTTTATATGCATAGATATCCATACAACAATATTGCATTTTTTACCATAAACCTCTATCTTAAAGTTTAGCAAGGTATGTCATATGAAAATAGCTTTATAGTAACAATTCTGCAGGATTACTGAAAACTATGTCTCACTATCTGTGTACGAATATCAATTGTATTTGTGTGAGTAGCTCCAAATGATAATCTCTTTGAATAAACTGTGGCTAGAATCTTGCTACAATTAGAGCTCATCCTTTTCTAATTGACGCAGCACACCCATCTGTTCCATTAAGGAGCAATATTATGAAATATTAAAGTATACTGTACCTAAATACTGAACTAGAGCAAATAAACTTGGCAAGATTCACCGCTATCTCATGGATAGATAGAGATCAGATTGTCTGTAAGAATGTTTTCTATTGTGAAAACTTGTTATTCATGGTTGGGAAGAAATAGTTTCAAAGATGATAACAGGTGTATCTTCTTGCACTGAATGTACTTTATACAAACAAAATCGGATTTCCCTTTGAACAACTCTTGTAGAAAAAAATCAATTTTGGGTTACAATGGCTTTGATTTTTCAAGCTAAAGATCCATTGTAAATGTGTTGAGTGGTGATGATATAAGGCCACCACATAAATAGAAAGTGTAAAGATGCATTCAAATCAACATTTAGCTTTGAATCTATGTAATGAACACCCACAAAACTTTTTGGCTTTTAAGTTTCTCAAATGGGTATCATCCTGCAAGGTTTATTTAACCTTATGACAGTAAAAATGATGGGGCAACACACACACACACACACACATGTATTTATATACATGTGTAAATATACACATGTATATTTACACAAGCTATTTTTGTTTCAGTCAAGTTTAATCTCTGATGATATCTTGCACCAGGCCTAACCCTGGTTAGCTTTTGAGTCCAGAGAAGATCATGGAGGTGCTATCACTTGCTGATCACTATTTGTCCCAGTGTGGCTGTTTCTGGGACAGAGTTTTTCATTTTTGTCTTGGATTCTTCAGAATAAAACAAAGTACTTGAACTAACTTCTGCAAACAGACAAATCAACCAATCAATCAATCCCCTTTCCCTAAAAACTGAATTTAAACATGCTACTTTGATGATGATGAGTCATAAAATCCAATTATCTCATTTTCATTTTTTCTAGAATCTTAAGTAACTGAGCTTTCCCACACAGATCAGGATGAGTTCTTGATTAGATTCATATCCCACTTTTATTTAGGACTTGGGTGTATCATACTTGGCACCCTCTCCTCCAGCTTCATCTTCACCTTCTCATTCTATCGTTAGTTTCACAGATACTGTTTCAGAGTCACTGACTGATCTTTTATGGCTGAATATGGATTTAAATCCCAATCTTTCTAGTTCTAGCTCAATGCATTAACCATTGGGCATGGTAGTGGCTGCCCATATTTGGCTCACCTATTGTATAGAAAGTTTTTCAGGAATTCTCCATATCTGCTGACATATTCCTTTTGGTGACTGCATCCTATATGAAATAGCATATGTAGACTGGCACTTTCATAATGTACCTGGAGCCATTTTTAGCATCTCTCTCTCTCTCTCCTCTCCCTCTCTGGTTCTCTTGCTATATAAGAATTGTCTTAAAGCCCATGTCACACTGCACCAACGGATGGAAAGAGGATGTAAAACGGAGAGAAACACTTGCCATCCATTGGTTAAACCCCCGTGGATGCATCTGTTCTGAACTCACTGCATTACGTTTTTCATACTCTCTATCCATCCAGCATTTGTCTACTGACATTTAATCCACTCAAAAAGTTTTGAGCTGCACAAAACTTTTTGAGCAGATAAAGTATCCAACGCATCTGTTATACATCCGCTACGCATACGGGAACATCCGTTATACATCTGTCATCATCCGTTATGCGTCCACTATATCTGCTAGGCATCTGCTGTGCATCGCGCAACTCACATCCGCTCCAGCGGAAAACGGACACAGGGAGGAAGCGAAACGGATGCAGAATGGACATGCAGCGTTAGTAGCACAGAGGTAGAAAGGATGAAAGCGGATGCAGCTCGCATATAAAGCATTAAAATGGAAAAACAATTCGTCTAGGAGTTTACTGGATATTTAGGATGTCTGCAGGATGTCTAGAGTATGCAGGACACCTAGCGGAAAAATGATATTTCCTATAAAAAGGGGAGAAATCACCTGGATCTCACTTTTCAGTCCAGCAGCCCTGCAGTGCAGACCTCTTCAGCCTTGCTCTTGCTCTTCCACAGCATCCAGTCATCTCCACCATGCATCGTCGCACACTCCTTTTGGTAGCCGCCATCATTCTACAACACGTGCGAAGCCCTCTACAGGCTCTTTCACCTGTTCTACGGAAGAAAAGGAGGCGGCCAAGAAGTGTCTGGGTCCGAAGATGGAATCGCGAGAAGAGCCAAGTACGTACTGTATAACAAGCTGATGGTGGAGCTGAGGAACGAAGACCCTCGTGCATTCCAGAACTTCATGAGGATGCCGCAGCCATGTTTGACGAAGTTGTGGAGTGGCTGAGACCCAGGTTGACCAAGGCAAACACCAACTTCCGCCCGCCAGCCTGGACCCTGGGCTCAAGGTGGCACTAACTCTGCGCCACCTGGCTCCCGGGACAATGTACAGGAACATGCAGTACACCTGGAGGGTGCACCCAACACCATCAGCATTGTGGTCAGAGAAGTGGTGCAGGCCATCATCGAAGAATACAAGGAGGAGCTCCTCCAGTGCCCCACTGAAGAAGGCTGGAAGAAAGTTGCAGAGCAGTGGTGTCAGAAGTGGAACTTTCCCCACACCGTTGGAGCCATAGATGGGAAGCACGTGGCCTGCAAAGCTCCAGCCAAGTCGGGGTCCACTTATTTCAATTACAAGGGCTTCTTTCATCATCATCCTCTTCGCCATGGTCGATGCTGACTACAAGTTCATGTACATCGATGCTTCAGGCTACGGCTCATCTTCAGATGCCCACGTATACAACACCAGTCACCTCAAGGAGGAGCTGGAACGCAACCTAATCGCGGGCTCCCCAGATCCAGACCCCCTGCCCAACGCACACACAAGATGTGCCCTACTTCATCATGGGGGATGATGCCTTCTCCCTCAGAATCTACCTCATGAAGCCCTACACTTCCAGATGCTTCACCCGTGAAGAGAGGAACTTCAACTACAGGCTGTCCAGGGCAAGGCGGGTGGTGGAGAACGCCTTTGGCATCCTGGCCAACAGGTTCCAGGTACTTCTCACCACCATGCAGCCACCCCAGAGACCGTGAGGAACATCATGGAAGCTTGCTGCATCTTGCACAATCTCATGTGCACCCACTACCCCAGTGTTGCAGAACAGACTCATGGACCGCCAACAAGGCAATGGGGACATGGAGCCTGGTGAATGGAGGCAAGGACTAAACCTGATAGACACTGTGGATGTGCCAGGCCCCAACAGAGCTTTCACGTGAAGGGAAGAAGCAGCGCAACCTCCTGAAACACTGGTGCAACTCTCCAGCTGGAGCAGTGGAGTTGAAAGACAGGATGGTAGATGCTTAATGGATGCTTCCTTCAGCCTGTCTCATCACAACTGATGAGATTGTGCCATGTAATGTTGAGTGGCCACTACAAATGAAACAGAGCATTTAATAAAGAGTTTGTGTTTATGTTGAAATGTGTGGATGAATGATTAAATTGTTATTGATAATAAAGGGCCATAGGTGTGGCACCTGGGAGGGTGGACCATACAGTCCCATTATGCTTGCACTGGGAGCTTATCTATCCCACAGCTATACCCATCCCACAGGTATCCTGCCCATCCCACAGCCTATTACCCGCATCCACAGGTATCCTGCCCATCCCACTGCTATCCTTACCCATCCACAAGCATGCAAAGGCTTAAACCATTTCTAAAAGTTTCCACCAAGACTTTATTGACTAAAAGAACTGAACCAAGTGTGTGAAGCAAAGAATAACACTTTATTAATAACAAACTGTAAAAGCAAAATGACCCAAGTCAACAGGTAAGCAACCAGTCTCTGGCAACTCTTTGCAGTCACTTGAGGCATGCCCATAGTCTCAGGGGTGAAGGGTCAGGTCTGTGGAGGTGGCTGCTGCTGGAGTGCTGGTCTGAGGCGCCATTGGGGTGCCTTGGCCTCGAGAGGACAACAGGGATGCTGTGTGGAGGAAGCTCTCAGAGAGCTGGCTCAGTCCATGATGTTGAGAGCCCCTTCCTCCATGACAATGGGGTGTCAGTCCCAAGATGATGGACAGATGTTCTGAGGCTGGGCTTGGCTGTGGGTGGAGGAAGGAGCAGTGTAGTGGGGCTGTCTGGTCTGCAGCTGAGCGAGATGAGGCGTCGTGGCATCTGTGGCATTGGTGGCATCTGTGGTGTGGTGGCATCGGTGGCAGTGGCACCTGTGGCGTGCGATGAACCTGTGCCTGGACTGGGAAGGGGATGCTTGTGCTCTGGAACTCCTGGTAGCCAAAGCCTTGGTAGGTGAGGGGCTGTGGAAAGTCTTGGAAGGGCTGTACATCACCTGGGGTGGAGGAGCAGACCTGGAGTGGGTCAGAGCAGGTTCAGCTGGGCCTGGAGGGTGGTGCAGAGGACCTGTGATAGTTTCCTTGATCACCTGGTACTGGGATTCAGACATGTCCATGAGGGTCTGGTTGACGTAGGTGAGGAAGGGCTTTCTGTTAGAGGAATGGATGGTCAGAGTGTAACCAGCTGAGAGAGGAGATCTACGCTGCTTTTGATGGGTGTTCCCTAGATCTCCCAGCAGGACAAGTGTGGCTCTGTCCCTTCTGGTCCTGGATTTTCTGTCTGCCTGCCTTTCGTCTGGAGGTGGAGCTGGGGGTGGGGGGTGGGTTGGTTACATTCTTGGTGGGCAGTGGCCTCTTCTTGCTCCAACTGCCTTCAGGGGGTCCTCCCGTGCTCCGCCACCGGGGAGTGGCACTGTCGGGGGGGGGTCTCCATTGTGGGGGGGCGCTCCACAGATACCTGCTGGACACAGGAGCTGATTCTTGGCCGAGAGAGGACTGGCTTTCTGTGGGCTGCCTGATAAGTTGGGTAGACAGAGGGGCTGCTCCTTGGTGGCAGATCTCACCCTCCAAGAAGCTGCACTTGGCCATCACGTAGGTCTCCCTCTGACTCCGGTCGGTGAGCTGACCCGCGGCTGGCCAGACTTCTTCAGGTGCAGCTGCTTCCCGGTACCAGGTGTGCATGTGCTTCCACCACCCGAGAGGACCTCCGAAGTGTAGCCCAGGCTCTCTTGCCTTTCTCCTCCAAGCCGCCTGCTTTGCTTGGGTGTCTTGATATACGTGTCCTTCCCTTCCGCCAAAGGTACTTGTTCTCCCTCAGCATTCGAGCACCTCATCTCTATGTTCCTCTTCAATTGAGTACTGTCTTCCTCTCCCTATCACGCGATTGCCTCTTCCTCCCTTCTGGCAGGGCCTTCTGGCCCTCATCAGTCGGGCTTTGAGGTTCTAAGGGCTGGTCCACCACACCACACCAGCAGCAGCAGCCAACAACAGTAGCAGCAGCACCAGCAGGACCAGCAGTAGCACAAGCAAGCAGCAGCACCAGCAGGACCAGCAGCAGGACAGCAGAGTCAGCACGACAAAG
The DNA here is from genome assembly GCA_004320025.1 of Laticauda laticaudata. Classification (NCBI taxonomy): domain Eukaryota; kingdom Metazoa; phylum Chordata; class Lepidosauria; order Squamata; family Elapidae; genus Laticauda; species Laticauda laticaudata. The sequence goes on from BHFT01059843.1 coordinate 8,701, forward strand.
CACCAGCACCAGGAGCAGCACCAGCAGAGTAAGCACCAGCACACAGCAGAAGCACCAGCACCAGCACCAGCAGCAGAAGCAGAGTCAGCACCAGGGGTGGGATGATGGCCGTGTCCTTCTTGCCAGGGGCTGGCAGGAGTAGGGCACAGGCTTCCTCTTCTGCCCCATGGTTGTTGGCTGGAGATGTGTCTGGCAGCAGGTCTTTCCTCTGAATGGTGACCTGCTTGCGAGCTGCATCCTTTTATATCCGCGGGGCTGACGCAATGCATCCCCCGCATGCGCAGTGAACGCTTTGCATCCGCTAGGCATCCACTAGGCATCCGTGATGCATCCGCGTCATCCGCTCCGCATCCGCCCCTTCCCGCTGCGCGTCCACTTCGCTTGTGCTCCCCCGGAAGCCCTGCGGACGTGCATCTGCTTCCCATCCCCGCTTCCATCCGCTCAGCTTCCGTGAGCATCCGCTTAACATCCTCGCTATGTCCTCTCCCGTCCGTTCCTTTCCGTTTGTTGTTCTGCTCTGTTTATGGCATATGCAAATTTTGGGCACTTTTGAGAGCGGATAACAACGGATGGAACATTTTCTCGTCCGCTGTGTCCTTTTTACATCCATTTTGCATCCGTCGGCCGATGTGACCTAGCCTTAAAGAATAATAAAAAAAAACACAAAGTAGGAGCCACCTAATTAGCTCGCCTTGAGCACCTTAGACACAAAGACAGATAAAACACTATCTTTTAAAAAAGCAAACACAAATGCAGATTGTCTTGTGCTTTCGGTACGGAGAATATAAACTGAAATAAAGCAATGTTGACTTAAATTGCAGACAAGACTGATGGAAAGGGAACAGGATTTGGTATCTCCTCCCCCCTCTATTTTGTGAAGAGACAAATTGCATTAGGATGTATAATGCTATGTATAGTTTTGCAAATAATGCATTCATTTTTTTCTGCCTCATGAAATCTTTTGCTCCTTAATTCCTCACACATTTCCCTGCAGCTAAAGTGCATTATGTTTCAGGCCTATATCATTAAAATAATTTATCTACCAATCTCATTATAAAGACAGTATTAGTTTCTATCTTTGTTTTAAAGTTTTGAGAGGGCTTGAAACTCATTTCAGAACTACATTCCAGGTACGAATGCCACAATTAATATGACTATTTATTAATCACATTGTTTTCATGAACTGGGAACAAAGGAACTTAACATAGCATGGTTATTTTTGTGAGCTAAAATTGTTACTTTCAAATAATCAGTCTTCAAATATTCTATGCAGATATTTTTACCACTGACAATTGAAAAATTTTGTATGTTAACAATAGAAAATCTCACTTAACACTTTGAATTAAGCTAAGCTAAACTTGGTTTTGACTTAGTGTTTAATATTAACCTGTTTGTTGTTCCTTGTAAACAATGATTTAGAGCTTAGCATGTGTCGTGCGAACCTAGACAATGGTAGTTTATTCAGTAAATCATGGATAAGAAATGTCTGGGTTATATAAAATGTATGAATTCAGACTATAACAGGTTGCTGTTATGGCAGCAGGAAATTCTGGAAGCTGTATTTCCAACATGTCTGAAATGCACAATACTGAACTAAATTAAAGCTGCTCTAAATCAGATTAAGTCTCATAATAGAACTTCCCAACAAACATATATTGGGTTTTGATTGATTATGCACCATCAAATTCTTTTTTCTACTTCTAGCAATTATGTTAGTTTTTTTCCATGATGCTCTACCCCCACCTGATCTTTCAACAGTACACTCATCAGTACTGTAACTATTGTCTTTTTTCTGTTTCCTTCCATTATTTTATGGCATTACAGTCTTTTCAAAAGAGTTGGGTCTTTGGCTAGTGTGTCCAAAGTAGCATAATTTGAATCTGGTTCTTTGTGCCTTGAGTAAGAACCTTTTGTTCATTTGTTCAATGATCCATTGCTTTGTTTGTTTGTTTGTAAATGGTATTCTCAGGAGACTTCATCAACATCAAATTTCAAAACCATCAATACTTTAATAATTGTTCAAAGTTCAACTTTTACTTCTAAATATAATAATAATAATAATAATAATAATAA
>BHFT01059844.1:0-39916 GCA_004320025.1 Laticauda laticaudata
AAGGTTGATCTAAATTCCTTTGCTGGCTTTCATTTATAAGACCTTTGGAGATTTAATTTGGGGACATTGCTGTATGTGCTTTGATATTATTAATGAAGCTGTTGTTAACATTTTTTTAAAAATCACATCAGCTTTATGGGCCACTAGTCTCCCAAGCATGATGCTAAGAGAAATTTTGGAGGATGGTTCTATCTACATCCATGTTCATCTGAGTCACAATTTTGCAATTTGTGAAGGAGCTAATGGAAAAGGAAAAATAATTGGTTCTGGGCAGAAGAAAGAGTGCTGATGTTGAACATATAACTGCAGGATAGATAATAAGATAGAAATATATTAGATTGACTTGAGGAAAAGCATAAATAATTTACTGCCAATCTGCATTCATGTGGAACTTTTCCCAACATGTCACTTGTTTATTTTATTTACTTATTAGATTTTTATCCACCTTTATTACTTTATAAGTAATGCAAGACACCAAACATACCTAATATTCCTTCCTCCTCTCATTTTCCTCACTGCAACAGTCTTGTGAGGTGTATTGGATTGAAAGAGAGTGACAGACCACACAGAAAACATATATTTCATTTACCATAGCAAACAGGTGTCTCTTGTCAAGTCCAGCCCAAGAACGACAGGAACAATCCAGCCAAAGTTCAGTTCCTTGTCTGCCTATACTCAGTAGACAGAATTCTGCCAGACCAAACCTTTACTACTCTCAACCCAATGGACATAATCTGAAAGCTTCTAGGGAATGGCTAAGATAACTCTCTTTGTGTATGTTCTATCCAGCTCTGGGATGTGCTATCTCCTCCACATCACCCCAGCCTCTTGGATTATGTTCCCTTCTTCCTGAGAAAAGCAATTTCACTATAGTCCTACATCACATTATTAGTCTATCAGCAAAGTTCAACTAAACCATAATATGCTTGTGTATTTATAACTAAATTCTGATTTTGAAAATTGATGTGGTTTCACACAGCCTTCTCCAACCTAGGTATTTGGCTGTGGTGTGAACCGTAACATTAAGAATTCCTAGCTCCTACATTCACTGCTGAGATTTGTATAACTTGAAGACCACATGTCTTGAGAATGGGCAGATTGGGCAGGATTTGCTGTGTTTTGTGAACCTAGCACAGTTGTGACATACTCAGTAAACCACTGTTTGGTAATCCATGGCTAAACATGATCTGTCATCTTAATAATCGTCTGCAGATCTTTCCTTTAAAACTTGCATCAATTCATTTCTAAGTCCTAGTGTGAAAGCTGGTTTTGCTAAGATCATCAAAAAGGCTGAGAATATAGGGACCAGTGGTAACCTTTCTTCCTGCCACTTGCACCATGCAAGTGCGAGAATGATATGCAAGAACTGAATTTTTATTCCACTATAAATAGGGCTTGGATTTCAGACTTGGCAGTCCATGGAATTTTTTCTAATTCCTTTCTCAATTCTTACAATTAGTTTATTTATCAAAGATCTGATTCTTGAATCACTGCCTGAGCAATTTCCTGTTCTAATATCAGCTGAGAGACATTTGACAGCAAATATTATAAGGGAGAAGATCCTTACCCCTTATGGTTCTAATTTTATAAAACACTCATTATGGCATACTCATTTACATTTATATGTCTGTTTTTTTTTCTTTTATTTTCTTGATGTTTCCACCTCTCATTTTTGTGAAGTGTGACTCACACATCTTTTATGAGGTCTCACTTTTGAAACTTTCTGGAGTGAGTCAGACAAATGGGTAGAAATAAATGCAAATCAGCATGGCTTAAATATTGTCAGCACTAATTCATGTTTTAACCCCATTTATTTTGGAAATTCACCATATGCATTTGAAGTCAGTAAGGCTCATTTCCTCGAAGTATTTGAGAATCAGGATATGAGAATGCATGTACTGTATTTTAAGCAATCTAGTGGTGATGCATCAGAAGCAAGAAAAATGCTCGTCCCAGTATCTTATGAACCTTTATTTGTATTTTCCATGCTTCTGGGTTAGATGAGTTGATTCTAGAAATGCACTAGTCAGTGTCTCTTTATCCTTCCAGATTATGTTCTTTTCCACACTGGAGGGTCTAGGGAAATGGAGATCTCAATAAGTCTTAAAACAATCTCCAAAGCTCTAATGAACCAGCACTCATCATTCAACAGAATTCATCTTTCAAGGATCAGGCCAAGGGTCGTTGCCAATACACTTAATATCAATTTTAAATAATCATTTGACTGATCTCACCCACTAATATCCTAGAACAGAGAATCATAGGGTGGAAGGGAGCTTGATGATCTTTTAGTTCAACCTCTTGTTCAAGACAAGAGAGCCTATGCCATCCTGATCAAATGGCTGTCTAGCAATGGAGCACATACAACTTTGGCAGGAAAACTGTTTTATTGATTAATTGTTTGCACCGTCATGCCTTAATTCTAGATTGAACCTCTTTAACAAGCTTCCATTCATTAATTCTTGTCCTGCCCTCTGGTGCTTTGAAGAATAAGTGAGCTCCCTTCTCTCTGTGACAGCTTCTCAAGTACGTGAAGACAGTGGTGTTCCACCTTTCTCTTTGATAGGCTATACATACCTAGTTCCCTCAACCATTCATTATATTATTTAACTCCAGACCCTTTAGCATCTTTGTTACCCTTATTGTATACTTTCTAGAGTTTCAGCACCCTTATTGCACACTTTCTAGAGTTTCAGCATCATGGTGACCAGAACTTTGAAGTGTCGTCTCAGTTGTGTGGTATAAAGTGGTATTATCAGTTCTCATGATCTTGATGCTAACTCTCTATTGATGCAGCCTAGGAATACATTGGCTTTTTGGGCAATTGCGGCACATTGCTGGCTCATACTTGAATGATGGTCCATTAGGACACCAAGATCTCTCTCACAGACAGCAGTATTGAGCCAGGTAACCCCTATTCTATACCTGTGAATTTGGCTTTTCCTGCCTATGTGCAGGACCTTAATTTATCATTGTTGAACTGTGACTTATTGGATATCTAAAACTTGGAAGATAGTGAAAGCTTATCTTGCAAAAAGAAATCTTCAAAATAATGTTCAAAAATTGATCTTGGAGAAATGATAACAGATAGAAAATGACCAACATGGATTAGCTTGGATCTGTCTTTTAGAGAATTGACAGAGATAAAATGTGAAATACTCAAAGTTAAATGTTATCAAGTAGGGTTCCATTCTTGATAAATTTTGAACAAATGCTCATCATTTCAACTTGTCTTCAACAATAACTTATAGTTTTTCCAAGGATGTTCCAGTGATTTTCATCTTCTCTATCTGCCTCCCCTTTCTGCTTCTTTCAGTCTTGCCAAGGATAATTATCCATCATCTTACATCTCATGTCCAAGCGATGTGAGAGTCTGCTTATTGATTGTTACCTCAAGAGAGCAGCCAGTTTTGATTTGCTTCAGGATTGATTGACTAGTTCTTCTTGCAGTCCATGGTGCTCCTAGGAACCATCCCTAAATCCATAATTCAAAGGAGCATATTTTTTTCTCTTGTTCTTTCCCTTTCACAGAAACTTTCACAGATACATTATCACTGTGAAGATCATTGCTTTAAGTATTTTTGTCTTTGTTGTCATAGAAATATCCTTATCCTTCATGATTGTGTCCAAATTTATCAGTGCCTTAAGAGTAATCCCCTTTTTACTTCTCCATCAAACTGTCCACTTTTAGTTATTTTTCTGCACATGAAAACAAAGCAACTAATCACCTTCTTTTCTCCACTGTCAACTCTAAATTCACTAATCAAGTGACTGATACTACCTTTGTTTTCTACTATATAACACTGGTATTAATACAGATATATTTATTGATTGATTGATTTCTATCGTCTCCAATCTCAGGAAATGACTCTGGGCAGCTTATAACAGATGTTCCACTTTCCAGTTTGCTTTCATAATGTAGTAGTAGTAGTAGTAGTAGTTTATTCATTGATTAATTTTTTGAGCTTAGCAATAAAATAAGGTGTAAAGTAAAATAAATTGCATGCATATTTTAATTCTGTAATAAAGTAGGTAGCAGGAAATAGAATGGTATGTGTTTGTATACCACATACATATGTGGTAACACAAAAAGAAAGTAATCAGATAAATGAAACTTCCTTATCCCAATTTGTTCAATGTATCCAGTTCTTAGTTATAAACTTAGCAGTCCTCATACAATATGTACATTTTATCCCAGGAAGAAATATGACAATCTGTAGATCAGATCCCAGTGGGCTGTTCTTTCCAATAGCAATGATAAATATTTAAGCCTAATGGAGACATATAATAGTTGAATAAGATATGAAAAATCTTTTCAATGATTGGGGTGTCACATATGTAGGTTCTTTCATAATATGGCAAGTGGTAGAAGCATCCATACTTAACCGTGGAACCCAACAACTCAAATCTTTCTCTGGAATAGGCCCTTCTTAAAATTTCTGTCAAACTCAATGACATTTATTTTTCAGATTGAAAAATAGTTTTATTCTTAGCCAGCCAACCTAGGGATCTATTTTTAGCCAGTAATTCCATGTCTGTTTGAACACTAATATCTAGGACTCTCTGTTTAAAAATTTCCCTTGTCTGTGTGGCCCTTGAGAATAGACGCTGGATAGAAAATCCATGTTGGAAAGTTGGCTGACCCAGCAGTTGGGATGAGCCATACTTACAATATCTATTCTGTTAAGCATATCTTAGGAAGTCTATCAGATCCTCAAATTGATCCTCTACCAGTATGTGAACACTTTAATTATAAAATGACAATTAAAGGAATGGATATCTGTTTCTGCTCTGACCGTAAAGGCAGGTGTGTTCCTGTCATTCCCAGTATTCATCCGAAAAAATGGGTCTGAACTTATTCAAGTGAGATAGCTTTATTAAGGGCCAAAATTCTGTTCCATAGGTCAGCATTGAGACTATTTTTGTCCTGAATGCTTTTGATATAGGGGTGCTTTCATCATGGTCTTATAATTTCATTCATTTATTTTCACAATTATTAAACTGTCCCAAGCTTTCCATTCTAAATTGTAAATTGTAAAACAACTACAGCCATAGACCAACATAAATGGATGTCCAATCACCATCAAGTCAGATGAAATGTCCTCTTAAAAATGCATGCAATCTCTCTTCCTTTTGGTTCACAAGTCATTACTGTTTTCATCTTTCAAATTGTTAAATAAGGCAATTCTGGTCTTCTATTTAGTTTTCACTTGTCATATTTTCTGGTCCTGCTGTTTCTAAAATATTTACACTGTATAAGTGAAACTATACATCCTTGCCATTATTTTTTCCTGTTTTGAAGACTCTGTTTCTCCAAATTTACTGCTAAGGGTCTCATTCATTATAAAACTTCCTCAATTATTTTGACACACCTAAACTCAGGTTAGGAAAACATAGTTGCAACACCCACATAAGACAAAGAAATAATTGCTGGGCTTTTACAAAGTACCCAACCTATTTGCGTCTCCTTTTGCATAATGTGCAAACTCAACCAATGGACTAAATTATATACAGCAATGTTAGATTAAGGGATTAGAACTAATTTAAACTTTTCAGTGTGAGGCGGTGCATGGATGTTTATAAAAAACAGTTCATAATGAATATTCCATTTGCAGTCCTGAATTAAGATACCAAGGGATTTTGATAGGCTGGAATGCAGCTCAAACCAACACATGGGAAGTCAAGTAAGATAAATGAAGGCCTTGCAACTCTAGTATAGATATAGATGGGAGAGATCAGAATTGGCAGCAGAAAATGCAAAGAAGATTCAACTGCTTCAGTGGAGAAGCTGAGTATAAGGCAGCAATGTGATGCATCTATTAAAAAAAATAGAAAAGAAAAAAATTAGGTTGCATTAAAAGTGATATAGCATCCAGTACTTTGGAAACTTATGTTTTACAAGAAACGTAGAAGCCAAATATTTTAAACCTGGAAAAGTGGAAGTTCGGGAGAGACCTCCTCTTGACAGAAGATGAAGCAACATTATTTTTTTTTGAGTGGACATTTCAGTCACGCGGATTTGGACTGAATGTTAAGAGAAGCTTCCCAACCGAGGAAATTTTTCAACAGTGAAATAGCCTGCCGGGAGAGCTGGCAGGGCTATGAGATGGACAGGCACTTGCCAGCAATACTGCAGTTTCATCCTTCATTGAAGATACTGCAATGTGCAAGGGGCTGGACTAAATCACCTCCAAGGCCCCATTATGATTTAATGAGGCATTTTTATTGGCTCCTACCTAGAGTGGCAGAAGCAGACAGCAGTTTTTGCACAGCTTCAGTGAGGAGAGGCTACACCATCCTCACCAGCTGCTGCAAACTGCTTCATAAAAAGTATTTACTCCCCCCCCCTATTTTTGTCAACCTTTCATCTTGTTTTTTAGGTACTAGTTCTGTTCAAAACTAGACTGCAGGCCAGACTTATGCAAGATGCACCAGCTCCTTTGACTACATTCAGTTAACAGCCATTTCTTTTGAGCTGCCAGGCCTCTAAGGGAGGCCAAATGGTACCATCTGGTACACTGGAAGGGCTGCTTTTTCAAAGCTATTGGTTTTAGATTTGCATCCCTTTGGATTTGGGGCTATAAGAGGATTCCAGGTTTCTGGCTAGTGGGAAGATCAGGTCTTACCACCAAGCATGACTAACTATGGGGAAGTGGTCTCAACAGTTGGTAGAACTTCATCCACCTTCTCTGGATTCAGAAGTTAGCAAGGTCTTGAGGGATGAGTAGAGGGATTGTCAAAGCTCTAAGCTAAACAGAGAAGAACCTTGGAAGAAGGCAGTACCAACCATTTCACAATATTACTGAAAAAATTATGGTTATTACCAGAAGTCAACATGGGTTTGTTTTTAAAAACTGGCAGAGGTAATATAAAGGAGTCCAGATTAAGGAAATATTCTGACAGGTAAAAGGAGAGAGACATCATGAGTTAGGCAAGAAAAGCAATCTATGGAATGATATCCTTACAATCAGGCCAGATAGTTGCTACATGTTGTTCTTCAAAAGTTTACTTTTGCACTTCCTTGGTGTAAGGCTGATTTTCATCAGAAAAATAATGTTGGCACACAGCCTACTACTTTACCAAATCCACCATCTCTTATTTATATCTAGGTTGAGAAAGATTCAAGGTCCTCACTGGATAGTTTTATATTTATAAAATCAAGAATAAAATGGAATCTTACTTGGAAAAAAATGATCAACTCATGTTTTATGTGGAAGCCTAAAAGCTGGACAATGTTGGTGAGAATGAATCACAGTGATGAAGAAACTAGAATGGGAAAGGATAATGGATTTTTATTATTGCTGATGATGCTGTATTCCAGTTTGTTTGGAACAGTGAGGCCACATCTAACCAACATAGTTCATCAATATGCTGACAGCACCTTCTCTAAGATACTTCTTCCAATATGGTGATGGTGATGATGATGAAGAAGATGATGCTTTCCAGGCCTTAATTTATCTTCTAGAACTGGTTGCAAAAGATTTCTCCCAGTCCCAGCACATTTTTCCCTCTGCTTGTCTTTCCCTCTTTCCAGATAACACAGGAAAAGGAAGAATTGAGGACACCCAAGATAAGTAATAGCTTTTGGAGACCACAGATTGGAAGACTCTACAAGCAAAGAAGACACTACCTAGAACTGATCTTAGCAAAAAAAAAAAAACAACCCCANCTACCTAGAACTGATCTTAGCAAAAAAAAAAAAACAACCCCAACCAACTCCCTGAAAGCCAAAGTCTTTTCAAGATTTCTCCCCCAGTTTCAAAGACTCTTCCAGACTTGCCTCCTTTTCAGATACTTTCCTATGATGAAGTGGCATCAAGGCTTGCTTTTCTTCTTTGTCCTGTACTTGTTAAGTAGTCATGAAGACTTAGATAAATGCATGAGAGAATCCATGTGTAGCTCTGGACTAGGAACTGAAGTGTCATCTTGTGCTTTGTTGCTAACTTCATCTGAAACAACTTGTTCCATTAAATTTGCTTCTTCTGCCAGCAAAAACAGCAGCCATGCAGTTAAGTGTCACAGAGTTGAATAGTGACTCTTCTTGGAAGAGAGCTGCTGTCCAAAACAGCTTATTGCTCTATACATTTTTAGTCTGTGGAGGAGCAAAAAAGGATATTAAATTTGACCCTATAGTCTCATTGCTGGATCTTTGTTCCTGAGCAATGTATTCATTCCCCAATATTATTTTTAAATGTTAAAGTTTATTATAATTTAAAATACAAACAAAATTTTAAAACATTAGAAAGAAAAGAAGAAAGGAAGAGGGAGAAAGAGGGGAAGAAAAGAGAAAGAACAAGGAAAGGAAGAGGGAGGGAGGGAGGGAGGAAGAAAGGAAGGAAATAAATACTGACTTCCAGTTTTTTTCAGTGCAATAGAATACAAAAAAAGTTACAATCTACAACATGAGTGTCAGACTTGCTGTGTCTCTTGCCATCACATGATGTATCACAACATTTTTCCCTTTGCAGAGCTGGGGTGGGCGTGGCTTGTGCATGATGCATCTGGCCCATGGGCTGCCAGTTTGACATCCCTGATTATACCTTTCTTTTACAACTAAAATCACTGTAATCATCAAAACCTAAAATTAGAGGGTTTTTTTTCATTTTTTAATTAAAAAATAGAAATTGTGGTTAGTCGGCAGCAGGTGCGGACAGCTGAGGAGAGTGAGGACTCAGATGAGGGGCCAGGACCATTAGGGAATGAACTGCAGAGATTGTGGGGGCTGGAAGCAGTGGATGAGGTTCCTGAGGAGCCTGTGCCAAGTGCGCATGCGTGCAGGATTGCTAGCAGGAAAGAGCAGCTACGACAGCATGGGCAATGTGGGAGTAAGGCTGCAAGATAATGGCCCCTCCTTCAAGAAGATAAAAGGCAGCTGTTCTTTGTAGGAAGCAAAGATGTTTTGAAACTCAGCCTCCGTGGACATTACAGTTGGTATTTGAAGACTCTTGTGTCGTAAACTATTTCTTATCTGTTGTTTTTTGGCAGTCTTGCAAAAACTTGGCAAGGCTCTTTCTTGTTGGAACTAATTAGTTGGAAGCAGCCTTTTATCTGTGAAGAAACAGGATTATTAGCTGAAACATGAAAAGGTTGTGCTACTGCCTTTGTCTTGTGTTTGCTCTTTTGGAACCAGGGTTGGGTCAGAACAAAAATGGCTTCCAATTGGAAACAAAACTAAATATTTTTTCTCTTTTAATTAATATAGTGAATTTTGCTGTCTCTGCCAGCTGTGGAAATTAATGTACCTTCCCATCTGTGCATATATATTTTTTGCTGCTGTTAACATATATATTAAGTTTCAAATTTTCATTCAGGTTTGTCCATCAAACCTAAGAGGAAAAAATCAGGGGTTCATTTTTACATCTAAAAATATTCTGAATTAATGTAAAAATCTAATCCCAATTTTTCTTTGCTTTGTTATAAGTCCAACAGAAATGATAGACAGAACCCTCAATGGGAAAATGTGGACAAATGGATTTAAATGCACACTGAATTACTCTCATGTCCCAATCTTGTTATAATTCAGGATTTTCCTTCTTACAGCATTGGCTACTATTGATAGGACCTACTAGTGAGGAAATGCACAATGTTTTGCCTTGGACTATCACAAGATGTGGCTAGGAGAAGAATAAGAGGTGTAGTTAACATTTCCGTATTAAAATCTTGCCCTGCATACCTGGGCAAAAATCAAAGAAGTAAGAATTACACAGATTGCATTAAAGTAATTTTAATGTTTGTTTTAGATAAATACAGTATGTTTGTATTTTTTGTATTTAAGCACTTGCAACCATACATTTTAGGAATATACTTCTAAAATTACAAGAATCAAATTGGTTCAATACATCCTCTGTAATATTAAGCTGCTATTTGTCAGTGTGTTCTTTTGTATCTTCCTTGCAGCCATTGCAAACAATGCAACTTGTTTTGTTAAAACTTCATCTCCAACAAAAAATAGATTTTTTTTCCTTCCAAACTAGAGAAACAAGGGCCTAATTAATCTAGCTCTAAATACCTGATAAAATACTTATTACTTATGAAATAAGTAATGGTCAGCTCTTCCACTTGTAAGTGATTACAAATGCATAAAAGGTGTGTAGTTCATAATCCTTTGTAACTTCGATCCAGTTGGCAATACAGAATCCTCGAACCAAATTCTAAGGAATCCTCAGTCTCCTTTACAAGGAGTTAAGTCCATTAAGGCAGAGAATCTCTTCTGAATCCTTTGAAATGCCTCTTGACAGATTTCTTCCCATTTGGGCTGAGCAGCCATTTATGAGATAAGCCATCAATTGTTTTGTCTGCTGTTCTCTGTTCTTTCTTCTGTTCCTTTTCAGCCTTCCTGTAATCTCTCATCATCAACTGTTTATTTTATTCAGTAGATGCTTTCAGTTTTGAAATCTAAGCAAGCACCTAATTTTCCTATCCTATTTGAAATCTAAGCAAGCACCTATCAGTCTTCATCATAAAACTCATCAAGTGCTTGTCTGAAAAATCTGTCCTGGGAAAGATTCCCCACCACCACCACAAGGGTCAAGAAGAACATAGTTATGTTCATAGATATATTGTGTAGAGAAGGAGTGGCAGAGATGGAGTCAAAAGAGGAAGCAGCATAGAGGAGTCTATATAGCAGCAACCTGGTCAGATCTGGATCGCAAAATTGAAGTTCATACACCTTAAAACTGCTGAGGTTGAGAAACACTATCACAAACCATGGTGTACATGGATTGAAAAAATCTGGTTTACATTATGTTGGTCACAGGATTTTCCTGCCTATTTTTCACCCCTTTCCTTCTCATGGTGCATGATGTGGTTATTGGGAGGAACCTGCTGAGTTGCATTGTTCTTCTTTAAAAGAAAAATACATTGTAGAACTCACACAGTTGCTCATCTAGTCATCCTATTGTTCATTCAGCTCAAGTTAAGTTTGAGAAGAAGCTTCATGAGGGATTTGGGAGCTAGAGGGGATGAAGATGATGGTGGTTAGAACTGAAAGAGGACATCTTGAATTCCCACTGTTACTCAATTCTTCATGAAAGGACTTTTCCTTGTGCTTCTTTCTGACAGTGGAAGGCCAATGGCTGGACTGGGGATCTTGGAGCCGGTGCTCAGTGACATGTTCCAATGGGACTCAGCAACGGACCCGTAAATGCAGTGTCTTGGCTCATGGCTTGGCAGAGTGCAAAGGAGCTCATGCTGATGCCAGAGAGTGTTACAATCCAGAATGTTCAGGTAAGGGAGCCATCTTTATTCATTGCCTTCAAAAAACTAGGCAAAGGTTTGTGATAAACCCAGCACAATGGTAGATGGATGTGACCAGTATATATACCCCCCCCTCCCATGCAGTGCAGCAAGAAGCATGAATAACAGACTGCAGAAAGGTATCACTAATAAGTTTTTGTTTTTAATTCTGTTGTGTCTAATTCTTGGAGAAGGGTCTAGAATAACTCACCATGGCCAACTTTTCATGGCCATCGCACCAAAGTTGACTCACTCCAGCTGGCTCACCATGGTTGATTAGCTGTGGAACAATTCACTGCAGGATAACTCAAGCGAGAGACAAGTGAATTGCAGTGGGCCTTCTCTTGATTTAGGTTTCCCAAGTTCGAAGTCCTCAAGGCTGAGGTGAGCCAGATCATGGAGTTACTTGTCCCTCTTGTCCCTTTCTTGAGTTATCTCACATTGAATTGTCCAGGGGCAAGTTGTCCATGGCAAATTGTCCTGCAGCAAGTCTGTTGGGATGAGTCAGCCATAGCGAGTTGTCCCATTCCACTTGGAGGCTGCCTGCAGTTTTCTGGGCAAGATTTTCAGAAGTGGTTTGCCATTGCCTGCTTTCTGGGACTGAGAGAAACTGACTAGCTAAGGGGGCTTCATGCCTATGGTAGGATTAGAAGTCATGATCGCCTGGTTTCTAGCCTGATACGTCACTGTGATACCAAACTGGTTCTCATATCTGATGCTAGTCTTGGATAAATACAGCACTTTGGAAACTGCAAGAGGACTTTTTCAGTCCTCATTTAGAGTGAGAACATTGAGATGGAATTTCTTTCAATGGTTTGAAAAGTTTCTTCCTATCTGGGCCAAGTTGCTTCTTATGAGATAAATTGCCAATGGACTGTTGATGTTTGGTCTCCCTTCTCTTCCTTTCTCTATCTCTTCCTAGTTTCTCACAATAAAAATCATTCATCAATTTGTGAGAAAACCTGTTATTCAGGAAATGTCACCAAGCAGCCATCAGCACTTATCTGGGTAGACTTAGACTTAGAATAACTTTACTGTCACTTTAAATGTACACTAATCGGCATACATTAAAATGAAATTTCATTGCATACAGGGTCACTATGGGTCTCAAAGGTCACTATGTCCAATATACACTACATAAACATGACTAAATAAATAAATAAATAGAAAATTATGCATATACCCACATATATGAGCCTTTGTGGCACAGTGCCACAAAGGTGGCACAGTACTTTGTGGAACAGTACTGCAAGCTACTTCTGTTGCAACCAGCTGCCTACAATTTGGCAGTTCAAATCCCATCAGGCTCCAGGTTGACTCAGCCTTCCATCTTTCCAAGATTGGAAGTTCAGATGTACACATGTACATGGCAAGCAAAACTAATCTTGTGACTTTACCAAACGGAGGGCCTAAGGAACAAAATCTGTTACAGAATCTGGTAGTCCTGCTAGAAATACTTCAAAACCCCTTCCCAGATGGGAGCAAGGTGCACAGTGCCCTTTTAGGCAGGAAAGAAGTAGAATGTCCATGCCATTAATATAGCTAGTTGGCAAACACTGACAGTACGAAACCAATGTACAGGAGGGAGGTTCCCTGGGGAAGATGTAAATGTGTTAAAAGCTGGAAGGTGTCAGATGTGCCCGTTGAGATCACACATACACAAAAGGGATGGGGCTTTGATTGACCAGCATGTTGAATATTTTGACCCACCCCTTCCTTCTAAGACTAAACATCTGATAAATATTTGATTTCCATTTCCTGGACCAGTTGCTCTTCAACTACAAGTTTACCATTTCTCCTTCACTGCCCAAAGTGATCTATATCTCTTGGAAAAGTCTGAGGTTGCTGAGTTCAACAAATAATTTTTGAACAGTTCGTCCCCACTGTCTCATTGATCTCAAGAACTTGATGAGGAAAATGAATTCTTCAGTCAAGCAAAAGCAGGGATTTATTTAGGGTTTTGTTTTTTGTTTTTTAAAAAATGCTACCAAGCTTATTTGCCAGCTTGACCTGCAGATCTTTTTTAAAACAAACAAAGCAACTGAGATGAAACAGCAGAAAAAGAGAAAGCATTTAGCTAGTATTTTAAATTCACCAAGGATGAGAGATAAATAGAATTTCTTTTTATTTGTTTCACTTTTATCAAGCATTTAATTTAATGAGCTCAAGTGAACATGGCACCAGTTCTTGTTTTATTCTCACAACAACAACAGGTATGAGATCGGTTAGCATGAAGGAAAAAAAGAATGGTTGGCCCAAAGAGTTTAGACCAATGATATGCAAAGTATTAAATCTGAATTCTTTGACATGCAAAACCACCTTGTTCTGACCTCAGAATAGCTGCTTCAGTGGGAAAAAAAAATCTCTTTGCAATTTAAAACAAATTCATTTGATTAGTGTGGAGGTGTTTGGGATAGAAATAGAACTGGTTCCGAAGTGGAGAGAGATTTTGAGAGTTTTTTTAAAAAAATTTGAACCTCTTAAGGCCCGGTCCCACTGGCTGACGGATGCAAAACGTATGCATAAAGGACACAGCGGATGAGCAAAATTTCGGGGTGGGGGTGGCGTCCATCTGTTGTCATCCGCTCCAAAAAGTGGTGAAAATTTGCATAAAAGAAATGGGAAGAACAGAAAGAATGGATGTGGGTAGTATGTAGCGGGGATGTTAAACGGATGTTCATAGGAAGGCCTAGGGATGAATGCAGATTGAAAGCGGATGACACCATCCGAAGGGGTTCTGGGGGGAGATTTTGAAGCGGACGTACGAGTGGAGGGTGGATGCATAGCGGATGAAGCGGATTGCCTCACGTAACCTATAGGAAACAGGGGAGGCGTGCGATGTTATGCGGTGCAGCGTTCACCTTGCAGTGCCGGGAGTTATGAATATGTGTCAGCCCACGGATATAAAAGGATGGCAGCATGCATGCAGTCAGCATACAGGGGAAAAACAGTCTGGCTACATACATCTTGCAGGACACCATGGTTCGTCAGTCAGGCAAGAAGAAGAAGCCCTCGTGCCTACTCGTTCAAGCCCTGGCAGGGGAAAGAAGGGGCAGAATGCAGCATCCACTCTATAGAGGCACTGAACTCTGGAAGCTGCTGCTGCTAACTGGCTGCTCTGCTGTGATGGACGCAGCCCCAATGGACCTCAAAGCCTGCTGGTGAAAGCCTGAAGGCCTCAACTTGCTGAAGGCCCTGCCAGAGGAAGGAAGAGGCAAGGGAAAGGAGAAGGGAGAGGACACAGTACACCATTTCCGAGGAGCATGAGGATGAGGTGCTGGAATGGCTGAAGGGAGAAACAAGTACCTCTGGAGAAAGGGCCACAGACTCTATCGCGAACAAGAAGAAGCAGGCAGCTTGGAGAGACAATAGCAGAGAGCCTGGGGTACACTGCAGAAGTACTCCTTGGATGGTGAAGCACATACACACCCGGTATGCAAAGCTATCCTCAAGAAATCCGGGCAGGCCGCTGTCAAGCTCACTGACCCAGGAGATGTAAACGTCATGGCCAGTGCAGCTTTCCTGGAGGGTGAGATCTGCCACTGAGGAGCAGTCCCTCTGAGACCCCTCTCCCTCAGACAGCTCACAGACAGCCAGTCCTCTTCCAGCCAGGAGGAAGCTACCTGTCCAGGAAGGTGTCTTCAGAGTGCCCCACAGCAGAGACCTCCCAACAGCTGCACTCCCCATGCAGCGGACTTGGAAGATCCCATGGAGGATGACGCCCTGCTGTCACCAAATGGAGGAAGTGAAGGCAGCCACCAGAGGCCACCACCCCACCCCCAGCTCCAGGAGGACGCAGCAGAGAGGCAGAGTGGAGGGCCAGGACCACAGTGTGCTGTTGGAGATCAGGGACACAATGAAGACCACGCATAGAACTTCTCTTTCAGCTTGGTCCACTGCAACATACCATCCTCGGACCGGAACCCTTCATCTCCTACGTGACCCAACGCCTGAGGGACTGCCGAGCCCACAGATACGCAGAGGAACGAGAGCACTAACAGCACTTCTGACACACCTCAAGGCCAGCTGAAGCTGCTCTTACCCACTCCAGGTCTGCTCCTCCAGCCCAGGCAATGTCACAGCCCTTTCTATGACTTTCAACAGCCCCTCACCTTTACCAAGGCTACGACGACCAGGACTTCCACAGCAGAAGCAGAACTTTCCAGTCCAGGCCCAGGTTCATCGGATGCCACAGACCCCACTCCTCCCAGGCTGCAGACCAGACAGCCCACTACCACTCTCCCAACCCTTCTCCACCCACAGCCAAGCGCCCGTCAACAGACAATCTGTCATCAGTATTGGCTGACATCTCAAGTCCTTGATGAAGGGCCTCTCAACCTCACGGGACTGGAGTCAGCTCTCAGATAGCTTCCTGAACACACCACCACCTGTTGTACCCTCGGGGCCAAGCCACCCCAATGGTGCCTCAGACCACACTCAAGCCACAGCCACCTCCACAGTCCCTGCCGCTCAACAGCTGAGAACATGGACATGACTCAGAGTGACTGAGAATATGTGTCCAGAGAACTGAATTTGTTTACTTGTTAAGTTTATCTTTGCTTAATACAGTTTACTTGGTTCATTTTGCTTATTTAATACAGTCATAAAGTTTACCTAAGAAAAGTTAAATAAAGGTTATCTTTGCTTAACACACTTAGTTTTACTTGGTTCATTTTGTTTACTTAATAAAGTGTTGGTGAAAACTTTGAAAAAATGTTAAGCCTTTGCATGCTTGTGGAATAGATAAGGATATGTGTGGGATAGATAAACTCCAGTGCAAGACATAGTGGGCTTTATGGTCCACCATCCCAGCGATCCAGATGATTTTCTCCCCTTTTTATAGAAAATATTCAGTTGTCCACTATGGGGCCTTCTACATGCTCTAGACATATTGCAGACCTCCTAAATATTTGAGATACATCCACAGATTACAAATGTTTTGTCCATTTTTAAATACTTTATATATGAGATGCGCGTGTACCTTTTGCTTCCTCCTCTTTCCGTTTTCAGCTGCAGGGCGGATGTAGTTGAGGGGATGGCCCAAGGATGCAGAGAGGATACAGCAGAGTTATATATAGATGCTAACGACATAAAACATTTGTTGCCCTGTATATGTCACGGATGTACATCGTACACGGCAGAAAGTTATACCGTTCACAAAGTTTTGTGCAGCTCAAAACTTCTTATGCATGGATGAAATCGCAGTGGAACGGATGCTTGAGGGATAGAGCATATGACAACGTATGCAGTGAGTACACAACGAGATAGCATAAGCGTTATTGATGGCAGTTTTTTTTTTACATTTTACCTCTTTGCATCCATAAGTGCAGTGGGACTTGGGCCTTAATTACCGATGCACTCAGAATAACTTTCATCACTCAATCTAAGATGTTTCAAACTCAAGATACTTTGCACCAGAGGTTATTTTTCAGCAGGTTCTGACCAGTTCTGGAGAAACAGTAGGGAAAATTTTGAAGTAGTTTGGAGAACCGGCAAATACCCCTTGAGGGGCACTGCCCCATCTCTTCTCTGCTTCCCATCGAGTCCCAGCTGATTGGCTGGGTCTTCTTTGGTTGCCTTGCACAGGAGAAACAGAGCTGGAAAGCAGGTTAGTGGGGTGTGGGAGGAAGGGGGATTTTGCAGTAACCTTTCCCTGCCATGCCCACCAAGCCACACCCACAGAACTGGTAGTAAAAAAAATTGAATCCCATTACTGCTTTTCACTCTCCACTCAGTGCTATGAAGTTCAACAGTTGCCAGTAGACAAATATATGTTATATATACATGTATAGATATTATTTGAGGGGCATGAAGGCTCAGTGTTTAAAGATGCTGAGCTTGTTGGGAAGTTGACATCCTGGGTCTGAAACCCAAGCTCCGTGCAATGAGGTGAGCTCCCATTCCATGTCCCAGCTCCTGCCCACCTAGCAGTTTGAAAGCATGCAAATGTGAGTAGATGAATAGGAGCCACTTTGGTGGGAAGGTAACAGCATTCCGTGTGCCTGTGGCATATATTCATGCTAGCCACAAGACCTTTTAAATTGTCTTTGGTCAGCACTGGCTCCCTCAGCCAAGAAATGGAGATGAACATCATGCCCTGGAATTGGACATGATTGACAGAGAAACCTTTGCTTTTTCAATATTATTTGAGGTCAACCTATGAACACAATTGAGCCCAAATTTTCTGTTGCTCAGTGAGATAGTTGTTCAGTGAGTTTTGTCCCATTTTATGAACTTTCTTGCCACAGTTAGGTGATTCACTGCAGCTGCTAAGTCAATATGGCTTCCCCATTGACTTTGCTTATCAGAAGGTCACAATAGGTGATCACATGATCCCAGGATGTTGCATTCATCATAAATATGAGTCAATCCCAAGCATCTTAATTTTTGATCATGCAACCATGGGGGTGCTGTAACGGTTGTAAGTGTGAAAAAATGGTCATGAGACATTTTTTTTCAGGGCCATTGTAACTTCAAACAGTCACTAAATGAACTGTTATAAGTTGAGGACTACCTGTATTATATTAAGCAGAAGCCATCTTTGCTGAATGCCACATCTAAAGGCAGAATAGCTGTCCACTGTTTAAAGTGGTGGAAGAACCCTGCCTTAGTTCTTTCTCTCTGATGCTCAGCCAGTGTTTGACTACTGCGATTCATCTTTTTTGAGATTATTTAGTATGTTTATGTAGGCTCTCCTTAATTCTGCAAAATAAATCATTGTGTCTTCCTATTTCCAGTTAACTGGTTGCCTTATTTTTTTTCTCAGAGTATGCCTCTGAAATAAGACTAGAATCCAGCTATCTAAAGTTTTGACTTTGGCTGGGTATGGAGTTGCTCTGAGGCAAGTTTATCATAATTAATAATTATCATAATTAATTAATAATTAATAATAATTAAGAACATTAATAGATTGTCTGCAAGCCAAAAGTCAAGAAGTAGAACATCTTATCCAAAGGAGTTTATATGGAATTAGCCTGGGAAAAGGAAGGGATATTTTCAGAAGAAAAGATGATTATTCCTTTTGCATCTTCTAAATAGATAGCAACCTCTTCACCCTTCCAGTCAAGAAACTTTTAGAAAAAAAAAATCAAAGGCACAAGGAAATTTTATCTTAATATGCTCAATAGTAAATGAGAGCTACAGTGCATATATCCAGTTACCAAAATTCAGT
Source organism: Laticauda laticaudata (assembly GCA_004320025.1). Lineage (NCBI taxonomy): Eukaryota > Metazoa > Chordata > Lepidosauria > Squamata > Elapidae > Laticauda > Laticauda laticaudata. The sequence goes on from BHFT01059844.1 coordinate 18,407, forward strand.
AACCAAATTCCCTTTTCCTTGAAAGAAACCCACCGAATGAGATTGTGAGAATCGAAAAGCTTTGCTTGTGAACTGCTTGATAAGTTGAGCTAGACATATAGTTAAGATGCAGGTGAGAATCCAGTTTTTATCCTATGCATCAAGAAGAAACTGTCTCCACCAATGCCTGAATCCATTATTCTATAACAATAGTAATAGCACTATTAGTACTGCTTTACAGTGCTTTACAGCCCTCTCTAAACAATTTACAGAGTCAGCATATTGCCCCCAACAACCTGGGTCCTCATTTTACCCAGCTTGGAAGGAGCGAAGGCTGAGTCAACCTTGAGCCTGGTGAAATTTGAACTGCCAAATTGCAGGCAGCTGGCAGGCAGCAGAAGTAGTCTGCAGTACTGCACTCTAACCAAAGTGCCACCATGGCTTACAGTAATAGAGGACTATTAAGGTCCTGTAGGGAGCCTTCTTAAAATTATCTGGCTCTTATTATGGTTTATATGTAATTGTAATGCCAAGGACAGGGGGCATAGTGGCCAAGAGGGTAAGCCACTGGGCTTGTTAACCAGAAGGCTAGTAGTTTGAGACCTAAGTATCCTATGATGGAGTGAGCTCCCATTCTTACCCTAGCTCCTGCCACCCTAGCAATTTCAAAAGTATGTAAATGCAAGTAGATAAATAAGTACCATTTTGGTGGGAAGCTAACGACTTTCTGTGCACCTTAGCATATAGTCATGTTGGCCACATGATCACAAAAGCATCTTTGGACAATGCTGGCTCACTCGACCAGGATGAGTGCTGCCCCCTAGAGTTTCTTTCTTTAATTTTTAATGCCCAGGAAGGAGATCCAAGGATCCTATGCCTCAGTGCTCAAGCATGAAAATGATTAGTTGCTGGATCAAAGTTACTATTTATGTACTAAATTTACTATTTATGATTTTTAGCCCAAGAGACAGTGATGATGATGACGACAGGTTGACAGGTTGCCCTATGGGAGGACTTTGCAGCTGGTTAAAAGTTTTGTGAAGCAGGAGATTTGGCAATGGGAATTTCCCAGGGACCACTTAGGAGAGCAAGACTATTTCCAGGACCAAGAAGTTCACATTCTAAAGGAATCAGGACTTCAGCAAAATCAGATGGTAGGATATTTCCTAGATCAAGCCTAAGAGTTGATTTCCAGACTGCCATGGATTGAAGCACCTGTTATGAAACCAGCCAAATTCCCAGTTATCAGTGAAGGGACCCACCTTCCTACAAAGAGAAATTTCCTGACAGTGAGAACAATCAGTGGAAAGACTTGTCTCACCAAGTTATGGGTGCTCCAACACTGGAGATGTTTAAGAAGAGATTGGATGGCTGTTTGTCTAGAATGGTGTAGGATCTCCTGCTTAAGCAGTGGGTTGGACTAGAAGATCTCCAAAGTTCCTTCCAACTCCAACTCTATTCTATTATTTCTGGATCATCAGAAGACTATTTGAAAGAAAATCAAATAAGTCTTCACAACCTGCCTGGAGATAGATTGATTCTGATGGGAAATAGTTCAGTTGCTGGAATTCTTGTAATTCCATCTAGTTCATCTCAATAAATCTTGCTAAATTCTCCCCAGGAAATCTTGCTTGAAAAAAAAAAGTTTAAGTAGATGCTGAAGACCCAACCATAGGCTGTTCCCAGCCCCAGCATCCATTTACAGCCATGCTGCTGCCAAAAGCCCAAAGATTTTGCATTTTGAGTGGTCTAGTTAAGGGCTGAAATGAGCGCCTGCATATTTGCAGAGAGTTAATACACTTGACCGCTTTAAAAATTCAAACCCCAAAGAAAAGAGACACCTCCCCGCTCACTCCCTCCTTTGGTATCATATGCTGCATAAGATCTTTGTCATTACAAAAACAACTTGTCACTCCCATATTCAGTAAGCTGCCCCTTCCCCTGTTAGACCTTTATAGCAGTAGGCACATGAATGAGACAATGTCATGTCAAGACCCCTGCATTTTTAAAACTCGCACTCCAAAAAGAAGACACAAAAGCTTTCTCCCCAATGTGCTATCATTCTTTGCATGATGACTTTTGTTGAATGCTTATTGGGAACATTAAAATATATAATTTCCTGGCTGGAACCTGTAATAGTTCAGCTGAGCAAAATGTTAAGAGATCAGGTAAGGGAAGATTGGAGCAGTGCTTTGCAATTTTTGCCAAGAAAAATATAGTGGTGTGTCATAATAAATTTAATTAACAAAGGCTCCTTTGCGCACAAAATATTTCCCCATGAAGGATGTTTCCTCTTGTGTATCTGAATGATTCTCAGCATTAAACTGAGTTGCTTCGAAGCATTCTTCCTTGGAATGGAAGCAAACCACTGTATTTTTGTATCAGTTGCCCACTGGATTGTTCCTGATGCGAAAAGGTAGCTGAACTAGCTTGCTTGCTGTATTGCCTTGTGAGTAGGCAGAGAGACAGTAGTCAACTTCCACAGAAACAAATTGCTTTAGGATCATCTAGTCATTCCTGGAATTAAAGAATTTGGAGTTGATTTTGAAGGCATGAAAGAAGTGACAGAGAGAGACTTAAAGAAGTGACTTCACAGATGGGTGAAAGAAACTCAAAATAAGCGTGGCCTTGATTTTGTGTAACACAAGATAGGTTAGAGAAAGACTTCCATTATCCTACCCTATAACCAGGGTCAGATTAAGGTTAACTGATGCAGTGTCATTTGTGCTCCCTGAGCTTGATTTTGTAGATGTTTCAACTAGGTAGCATCATCAGTACTAGAAGGGAGTGGGGTTTGCTCTCTCTTATACAAGTGACTTGCCCTGTCAATGTTGGTCTTGGTAGTTCCTTGATTAGATGTTGTTAAATGTTAGCTTGTTTGTCTGAGTTGGAAGCTCCTTGTGCTGCTTGATTGTTATTCTAATGTTAATCTTGGCATGAAATCTCTGTTTATCAGGGTGCTGATTACTGATGAGGGATATTTTGGTCTTTTTGTTTCCTTTTTAGCTTTTTGATTGTCTCTCTTGAATGTTTGTTTATATCTATGCCCTAAGCCCAGCCAAACATTGGTGCCTGTCATCCTTCCCATGGCATAACTGACAAGCCATTAAGACTCTTTCAGGACTGAAAATTAAATTTGAGCATCACAATGAAAATATTAAGGACAGGATAGTTCATAGAATCATAGAGACGTTGGAGGTCTTCTAGTCCCTCCCCTATCGAAGGCAGGAATCTTTATACCATCCTGGCTGTCCAAATAAAACCTTCGGGATGGAGTATCCATAATTCTGGGAGGCAAACTGTTCCATTGATTAATTGTTCTCACTGTCTCTTGATTTCCAGGTTGAATCTCTCTCTGATGGGCTTCTACTAGTTAAGAGGAGCTAGTGGTTTCTTTCCCACCCACCCCTCCAATTCCCTGGTGTCCTACCCACATCCTTATTCTGCTTAAAGGTTAATCAATGGCTGCCAATATAGAGAGGCTACAATAATAGAATAGCATCTCTGTTTCTTGACCTGGCCAACCTCAAAGAAGTGACACCCAGTGAAGAAAACCAATGGCTTTTCTTTAGAGGCAGCACACTTCCAATGGTGTCCCCTCGAGGAATTCTGGGCATGGATTACATTCCTCCAAAGAAGATTAATTTGGGTACATTCTTCATGTGCCAGGACATGAGGCATAATATATGCTTCCAAAACAAAATCTGAGACTAAAAAGTGAGCCACTGATATTAGAAATTTGGGAAGAGTATTTGCTTATGTGGGAAACCCAGGCCCAACTCTTGTCTTGACAAATAGCCAAAAGTTTGTTCATGGGTGATTGTATTATAGAATTTCTTCTTGTTGTTGTTGTTTTTGTTGTTGTTGTTGGCAATTGCCTCATATCTCAAGATCCTCTGCATCTGATAAAGGTGCACCCTTCCATTGGTTAAGTTACCCCTTGTGATCACAACTCCAGGTGAGAAGAGAGGCCATTGTAGTTTAAACGAGATCTGAATTATTGATAAATGGGTTTAATCAACTGTGGAATATTTAATTAAAGCAATTATCAGCTAGCCTTGTTGCACCCCTCTGATCCAAAATGTGTCTTTCCATCTTCAGAACCCTTTGATCAGGTCCTCCAGCTAAGAGGAAAGCAAATTAAGAGAATATGCATGCACATGTGTGAATAATCTCTACCTCACATCATGGTCAAGTCTAAGAAACCAATTTAGGGTAACTTACCACAATTTCATGATCTAGATGAAGAATGGCTATTAAAATAGGTAACGTTTAATAACTCGGGTGGGTTTCTACCGGTTCTGTCCACCTCTGTAGAACTGGTAACTCTGAAGAGCAGCAGACATAGAACCGGTTCTATGTCTCCTGATGTTTTTGCCCATCCGACCACCTGGGCTCTTACCTGATCTTTATTTCCTGATTTTTCAACTTCAGCTGCCGAACGAGGCACAGCTGCAATTTAAAAAGTGGGAAAAGAGGGCTNCGTATCCCACCCCTGTAATAACTGCAACCAATCAGATCATGGAATTTAAAAAAAAAAAAAACCACCCACTTCCAGAAATGCAACTGCCCCGGAAAAAATATGGAACCACCTGAACAGCATCAGGACAAGCCATACCAGAACAAGGTAAAGCCGCTTAAATTGGGAATGGCTGAGAACCTGCAATTGTGACCGTGTTGTACCAGAACAAACAATAACATATAGTTGGAGAATGTCTCCTCAGGAAATTTCAAGGCATCTGGGATGATCTCATCGCAGTCATACAAAGACAGTTAGATAGTTAGCTTCCTTAGATATTAAACGATGACATCTATCCTATTGCACTCTATGGTACTGTAGTGTGATTTTTTTTCATGGTTTTACTTTAATTTAATATTTTATCTTGATATTGTAGCGTCTCCATATTTTATATGTACATACTTGCTGATGCTCTACTTAAACTTAGATTTGTGTTTGTATGTATAATGAGTTTTATTAGTACTGTATATCAGTGTCTGTGTGATCTCTGCAGATGCCATATGCTAAATAAATAAATAAATAATGTGTGAATAAGAAAAGAGAACAGAGAGTATGTGCCATGGGGTTCAGAAGCCCCTAATCCTTTCCAACTTCCACTCCCTTGACTGCAGCTGCAAGCAAATGGGGTCCATGGAGTGAATGGAATCTGTGCTCCAAGACTTGTGACACTGGCTGGCAGAAACGTTTCCGGATGTGCCAGGGGATGGGAACACAAGACTATCCTTGTGAGGGCAGCGGGGAAGAAGTGAAGACCTGCAATGAGAAAAAATGCCCAGGTATTTGGCATTATAGCACTTGGCATATGGCAGCATTCCTCGAAAGGGATGGGCAGAAAAGTTCTCTCATGTAGTTTTCTACTGGTTTTAATTCAGTTTAAAGTGGGTTTTCCTGACCTTGGCAAATTGAAGGTGCGTAGATTTCAACTCCCAGAATTCCCCAGCCAGTCATATTGGCTGGAAAATTCTGGGAATTGAAGTTCATACATCTTAAAAATGTAGGAGAAGAAGAAATTGCAAATTGTGCAGGATAGAAAGATGACCGTCCAACAAAACACTGAAATCAGAAGGTGTCTGGCAGCACCTGTTCTACCTTAAATTTTATTCAAATCTGAACAGTTGCTATCAGACTCATATTCTCCCCACACCCATCTTATGGTAATACAGTTTACCTCCTACAATATGCATGGCTGGGTTTTCATTAGTATCGGGGCCATTTTGTCATCTCAAAGGGGCAAGTTGACACAGGTTGTCAATCTTGTGAGGTACTTCAGGTAAGAGGCAAGCCCAGAAGTATTAGCTGTATCTTTATTGCAAGATTACATCAACATAGTCTTGCAAGCCTGAAAATGCATCTCCTCCACTTTGCCTTTACAGCCCAAGAAACTAGGAAGGATCCTTTCTGACAATTTTTCTCCATCCACTTTTATTCTGTGGGCTCAGCTGTCTCTTATCTGACCATTGTTTAGTCTACAAGCTTCCCTCCTGTATCCCAAAGTCTTTCCCAGGGACCATTACACAGCTTCATCCTTCATTCTAAATCAGGGATCCCTAATCCTGGGTCTGTGGTCCAGCACCAATCTGCAGCATGCCAGAGACTGGGCTGCGCAAACAAGCAAAGCCCCGTCCACAGGACACAGGCTGAACACAAAACCATGCTCCCTCCAGTCCATGGAAAAACCTCTCTCCACAGAACCGGTTCCTGGTGCCCAAAAGATTGGGGGCCACTGCTCTAAATCTCTTGCCCTTGAAATAAATTTAAAAGCACATTTTAAATTAGATGTGAGAATTGGTAAGGGGGAAAATGAGATAATTCATCTGCATCAGAGGTGGTATTCAGCCAGTTCTGACCAGTTCTGGAGAACTGGTAGCAGAAATTTTGAGAAGTTCGAAGAACCGGCAAATATCTGCTTTGACTGGCCTTGCCCCCATCTATTCTCTGCCTCCCATTGAGACCCAGCTGATTGACTGGGTCTTCTTTGGTTGCTCTGCCCAGGAGAAAGGAGGTGGAAAGCAGGTTAGTGGGTAGGGAGGGAATGGGGATTTTGCAGTATCCTTCTCCTGCCCCCCCACCAAGCCCCCCCACCCCCACCAAGCCACACCCATAGAACCGGTAGTACATTTTTTTGAATCCCACCACTGATCTGCATTCACTTAATTTGGTGACAGACCATTACATCTGTTATGTCTCTTCTTCTTTTCCCCACCATCTTACCTTAAGACTAACTTTTTAGGTGGGTGTATTTGTTCTGCTGCCCTACCTCCTCCTTCTCTCCTTCTAGCCTTCCATGAGATGTGCAGGGATGAGTCCATTGCCCTGATGACTTGGAAGAAAGCTGCAGCTGGTGAAACAGTCTACAACAAATGCCCATCTAATGCTACAGGTAGAAAAGTGCCTGGATAGAGATTGACAATGTAGGTTTTCCAAATTGGATACTGAAATGCCAGAGGGGACAATTGGAAAGGAGAGATTAATTTATGAATGAGACACCTTTTCTAAACTGGTTTTCACTCTGAAAACAGAAGGCCACCTTAGTTGACTTTAATAGCAAGCAACCTTATGGACTCCAGATGTATCGGACTGTTGGTCCCATCATGGTCAAGGTGACTGGGTTAGATGTTACAATGCAATACCAGAAGTTTTTTCCTTTATTGAATACTTCAAAGAAAATTACATACACAAGAGGATATGTGAAAAAAAGTAAAATAATATCATGCAGATAAATGAACTGGGGACTTTAAAATGTCAGTGAGGTCTTAAATATCATTAACATTGTGAATAATTAAATACACTATATAAATCATCTTAAGAGACTAAAAACCCCTCTTAAACCCAAGCTAAAAATGACTAGCAAATCAACATAATATAAATTGAATAACACTGCACATTGTGGTAAATTAAAATCCATCTTAATAAAAATCTGTTTGGATATAGATGAATTATACAATTGAAATGCAGATTCCCTGCATAAATAAATCTCCAAGTTAAATGTAGTACCACTTTTTATTTTAAATCAAAGCCTCGGAATGTTTCTCATTAGAAGTTGCAATCTTTGGTCAGGTTTGCTTTTCAAGTAGGAAGCAATTCTAGATGTTGAGCAATGACAATTCCAGTAAAAAGAATCCAGAAGTGGTTTGTCTGTACCAGCTTATAATACAACCCTGGTCAATCCTCCTTCAATTTATTGTACGTCAGTGTCATTCTTCCTTCTGAAAGGAATTTCCAATTTTGCTTGTGACCTTTGGTTTATAATATCCCACAATGGAACATTCCTCACTCTCGTGCTGTGGATAGTGCCTTGCCTTCCATCCATTGCCAACATTTATTGAATGAAAAAAATATTTGATTCCCAGTAATGTGCATCTTCTCCTTGAAAAAAAAAAAGCAACCACTGTTTCTGAATTTGGAGAAAGCTATACTTTTTGCAAGCCTTCTTTAAAAACCATTTTTCAAACAGGATTGATTTGGCCCGCAATGAAATGTGGAATATTTTAGTAGAATGGAAAGAAGCAAAATTCTTCAATATTATCCTGATTCATTATGAAGTGGGGAGAACAGGGCTGACCTGGGTGCCATTCAAAATGCTGCTTGTCACCTTTAAAACCCTGCATGGAATGGGGCCAGGTCGCTTATGAGACTGCTGTCAGCACTTAACTCCATTTAAATCTTGAGTCTCAAGCCATTCTTCCAAAGCTTCAAAAGGATTTATTGGGAGTTAAAAAGTCCGGCACTACCTGGGTATAACCAACTACACCATCCCCGATGGTTTCTGCCAGGCTCCCCTGTCAGGTGCATGACTCTATGAGCATCTTTATTGTTCTCTTTGCAAGAATCTCAACAGACTAACTGCAAGATTCTCTTGGGAACAGGCAGATGAAGGCTTTAGAAGTCTGGCCTCTGTCACTACCTCCCATGAAGTTACTCTAAGCCAACCACCCTGTTGTCGTGGAATCTCCCCCACCATCCGGAGATTCCACAACGCCACATCAGTAAGCAATGACATTGATGGTCCCCAAGAGATGTACCTTCCCTGTTACATTCAGTGTCTTGTAGAATAACCACTGATGGACACAATCCTATTAATCTTTCAGAAGTTTTTCCCCTAAGTGTTGTACTGGGAATGTTGATAGAATTCTGATTTAGCCGTGGTTTTGTGTAATACGTTAATAATGAAATTTTTAGGGGCCATGACCCATTTTCTTACAAATCAGAGCAAACATAGTCTGGTTATGTTTTGTGTCCATTTGCTGCCTGGAGTTCCTTGTATAGATGGAAAACTTTATAAATCTATGAAATAAAGAAATGGAAAGGTCCATGCTTCAGCTAAAAAGGAATGCCTTGGTTTTTATCTTCTAAGAGGAAAAAAAACCCAAGGTATAATCAGACATTTGGGGATAGTACTGCTATAGTAATAAGGAACCATGGTCTGCCCTGTGGTAAGATGGGCAGCCAATAAATTTAATAAATGAAATAAAAATAAAAGAGACATGAAATACAGGTAGCCTTCAGCTTACAATGGTTCATTTAGTGACTGTTTGAAATTACAACAGAGCTGAAAAATGTGACTTATGACCATTTTTCACACTTACGACTGTTACAGCATCCCCTTGACACCTGATTTATATTTATGCAGTGTCCCATGTGATATGATCACCTTCTGCAACCTTCTGAGAAGCAAAGTCAATGGGGAAGCCAGATTCACTTAACATTTGTGTTACTAACTTAACAACTGCAGTGATTCATTTAACAATTGTTGGAAGAAAGGTCATAAAATGGGGCAAATATAATCAATGTCTTACTTAACAAATGTCTCACTTAGCAACAGAAATTGTGGGCTCAATAAGTTGAGGACTACCTGTAATGTGATTGTACTAAGAGCCTTCTCTCACTTGAGGTTGGCTTCCCCATCTGACTCTCCTTCCATTTAAAATACTGCTAAGGTCACAATCTACCCACTTTCAAACTCTCACATTCTCCAGAGCCATAAACATGATAAATAATAAACACTTTTGAGAAAGCAAATTGGAAAGATGTTTCTGTTTCTTTGTTTCAGTAATGTGTCAGAATGGGCATGATTATTTAGAAAGGCAACAGCAGTATTCACACGGAAGCCAGGAGTGTTAGGGGATTTGAAAGCTGTTGGGTTGGATTTTCGCTTCCATCATTTCCTATTCTATACATGAAGTTGAAAAGCATTTTTTTCCAAATAAAATGCAATACATTGGATTGCCAAGTCCAAAAAGTTTAGATCTCCCCACAGGCATTTCTTCCATAGATCCCATTTACTTCCAAGGGCTTTGGGTTGAAAAAGTCATGCAATACTGTATTCTCTCTCTCTCTCTCTCTCTCTCTCTGTCTCTCTCTCCCTCCCTCCCTCCCCCCCTCCCCCCCTCTCTCTCTTTCTCTCTCTCTCTCTCTCTCCCTCCCTCCCTCCCTCCCTCTTTCTTTCTTTTGTTATTTGCAACTGAAAATGCTTTAATAAGGCAATTCAGGCAGAGAAAGACTACCTGCCGTAAAAGCAAAATAATATGCCCAAATTTAAAACTGAAGAACATAAACCAGTTTTGGTTTGTTGCTAAGCCTTCTTATTAAATGCCCACCAAATATTCGCAAGAGTCAAGGATTCCATATGCAGTTGTGGCCATTGTCTTGACACTTTTGAAGTCCCTGGTGGGAATCAGAGTTTCTTAATTCATTGGCATCTGAATTAAAGGACAGGTGCCAACCCATTAGGGTCACTTCAAACCATCGCTCTCCAACCTAACCACTGAGGAATAAGAGACTGAATTCGGTGGGGCTGGATGTGCCGGCCTCTTGAATGATGGGCACTAATCCGTGACTTGCTTCTTTTTCTAGGATCTGCCAGCCGACAGTGCCTGCTCAACTCTCATGGTGCAGCTTACTGGAGTCTGCCCAGCTTTGCACGCTGCATTTCCCACGAGTACCGATATTTACATCTTTCAGTAGGTGCAATTTTTTGCAAGGCAACTGTGGCCCCTGGAAATCCCCTCTTCTGTATCACTTGACCCACCTCCTCTCTGGTTCAGAGAAGGGCTTGACAGGGTGGAAGAGGAGGTACAGAACTGTAGGCAAGATATATAAAATACATAATATCCAGCTGTTCTTCTCTTTGCAATAGTGTCAACATCCAATATGAACTGAGTCAAGATGTAAACTTGCAACTTGGAATGAGCGAGGAATTTTTCCCTTCTGGGATCCAGGGTTTTGGGGCTATCTATAAAGCAGGATTAAAACATTGCTAAACTCCTACCTTGGAGAGATTTTTTTGGTATATTAAAAGAGAACTGAAAGTAAGCAAATAGATGCATATCTCAAAAATAAAATTAAGCCAGGAAGACAGCAGAGTCTCTGGAAAGTGTGTTGCAGCTACCAAAAAAGCCAACACAGTTCTAGGCTGCATTAACAGAGAGATAGAATCAAGATCACATGAAGTGTTAATATCATTTTATAATGCTTTAGTAAGCCCATACGTGGAATACTACATCCAGTTTTTGTTACCACAGTATAAAAATGATTTTGAGACTCTAGAAAGTGTGTAGAGAAAAGCCACAAAGTTGATCAGAGGACTGGAGGTTAAAACATAAGAAGCATGGTTGCTGGAATTGGGTATGTCTTCTTTAACGAAAAGAAGGACTAGGAATGACATGATAGCAGTGTTCCAATATCTCAGAAGCTGCCACAAAGAAGAGGGAGTCAAGCTATTCTCCAAAACACTGAAGGCAGGACAAGAAGCCATGGATGGAAACTAATCAAGGAGAGATCCAACTGAGATCTAAGGAGAAATTTCCTGACAGAACAATTAATCAGTGGAACAACTTGCCTCCAAAAGTTGTGAATGCTCCAACACTGGAAGTTTTTAAGAAGAGACTGGACAGCCATTTGTCTGAAATGGTATGGGGTCTCCTGCCTCATCAGGGGTTGGACTAAACATCTCCAAGATCCCTTCCAACTTTGTTGTTCTATTCTGTTCTGTTCTGTTCTATTCTACACAACTCTATTCTATTGTTCATTTTTTCCCTATTCTTTTCTATCCTGTTCTATTCTATTCTATTCTATTCTACTCTACTCTACTCTATTCTATTCTATTCTATTATGTTCTGTTCTATTCTATTCTACTCTATTCTATTCTATTCTGTTCTACTCTACTCAATTCGAAAGAGAAACCTCCAACTCAAATGAAAGAACCTCTCTCAGCCACACCGGTAGTCTTTGACATATGACCATAACTGAACCCACAATTTTGGTCATAAATTGTGATGGTCATAAAGTAGGCCATCACATTATTATGACCTTTTTGGATCGTCCTTAAAGCAAACACCATGGTTGTTAAGTGAACCCATTGTTCAGCATGGGTGTTTTTTGCCAGAAACAAGAAGTACATGCTGGTTTCTTGCAAAAACAGTGCACATTGCCATCTCATGGGGGTGGGGTGGGGAGGTTGAGATGTCAGAATGTCAAATCCTGAGCAATTGTAGCTTTGAATGTTCACTAGGTGACCACCCATAAGTCAAGGACTATCTGCAGTCTTCAGGCAGCAAGAGAAGACCATCAAGTCCTGGAGTTGTAAAACCACTCAGAGCTGAGGGATAGAGGAGGAAGAGAGGCTGTTCTATCATCCCAGTGTTATCACTTTGCAACTATTTCTATTCATATTTAATCTCCAAATCTCTGTCTCTGTGCTCTATTTCAATGTTCCTACCCTCATGCTTGTAGCAAGCAGTATGTTTCATTATCTTAACTATTTCTTTCCTCTTTAAATGTTTTCTTTTCCCCACAGACTTTCAGCTCCTGCAGCCAGTCTCAGTCCTTTTATACATAAAACCTCTTGTCCCTCCTTTATAGACAGGCATAGAATAGCCTTTTCTCTCCCCTCACCCATCACTCCTAGTCTTCTGTTTTGGAGCTGTGTCAGGTCCGAGGAACCAAGATGGACATGCAGAGTTACTTCTGACTACTTCGCTTATAGACAGAAATCATGTGGGACCAAAGCAGTTATCTGCAAAATTGTTAAATTGCATGCAATGAAATGCTGGAAGGGCCAGCCTTCCCTCTCTGTCCGCATTCCAGAGATTACAAGTTTCTTTGCCTCTTTGCTCCCTGAGAAAAAGTCCTTCCCTCCTGCAACTCTAAACTACAAGAATCCTCAACAAGCTAGTTCTTAATGCCCTAGACCTGGGCTGCTGCATGCAGTGGGCTTGATTGGATTTTCAGGCTTTTATGGGCTTTCAGATGGTAGTTGGACTGTCTTCCTCCCCTATCACTTGGTTCTGCCTCTCTATGGTCTCTCAGCTCTGAGATGTGACAGAATACCAAATAATAGAGTTGGGAGGGACCTTGGACATCTTCTAATCCTGCTGAAACAGGAGACCCTATACCATCATGGAAAACTGGTCATCCAGTCTCTTCTTGAAAACATCCAGAGATGGAGCATCCACAACATCTGGATTTCTCCTTAGGTCCAGCTTGGATCTCTCTTCAACGAGAGAGATCTTCCACTCAGTACTTCTCGTCCTTCTCTTCTGCTGCTTTGGAGAATAAGTCCAGCCCCTCTTCTGTGTGGCAGCCCCTCAGATAATGGAAGATTCTTTTTTTTTCTTGCTGCCTGAAGACTACTGAAGACTGCTAAGATGCCTGGTGTTGGGTTGGAGGTTTCTCTGCTTTCGTCTTGGCTTCTGTCTTGTTTCTGCTGTCTTCCTAGCTGAACTTTCTTGATACACCAACAGACATACTTACTTTCAGATCACTCTTTGTAAAACCAACTCTCCAGTGAAGAAGAAGAAGGGTTGTGGTTTTAAGCCTCCTCTCCAGGTAGTATGAACATCCTGGATCCCAGGAGGGAGAAAAAAAAAATACTCGCTAATTCCAGGTACAAGTTGACTCTTCCATAGATATACAAGACAGAATTCCCTGAGCAGAGAGAATTGCTAGTTCCAGTCATTTTCCTCAAAATCCCACACTGATGTTGTCTTTCGTGCACACCCTCCTCACCCACACTCACACCCACACACGCCTAACTTTAAAAACATGTAAAGGATCAGTTTGTCCCCTCTTTCAAATCCTCACATAAAACCTAATTCAATCAGTCACTGGTAGCTGATGTTAAGATTGACTTTTACGAGATTCATAGCTTTTCCTTTCATTCAGAATCAAATCAGCGTATGTAGTACTGCCTCCTTCCATGTTCCCCAGCTACAACCCAGTGAGGTAGACTGGGTTGAAAGAGAGGAAATTGCTCAAAGTCATCCAGGAAGTTCCATAGATGAGGGAAGGCTTGAACCTGGAGCCCCCTGCTTTCAGTCCAGTACCTCTTACTACATTTTACTGTCTCTCCTTGTTATGACAGAAAATAAAAATGCCTACAAATACTCTGGCAATAAAGATGAAGGAAACGGTGTTAGGAATTATTTCATCAAATTAATATTGGCTAAGCAGTATAATCCTATGTGTGTTGATTTTTCAGTAAATTCTCACAAGGAAAAATTGAGGTTTGTGTTAATCTGGCTGAGCATGGAAGCTGTATTCTTTAGCTGAGTTGCCAAAAGTTGCTTACCTGGACAATCTTACCAATTCATGTCTTAAGAAGTTGGGAGAAAAATAAAGATCTTGCCTTAGGGAGAAAATTGAAGAGATCCAGAAACCTTGTATTTTTCCATTTCTGCTGAGTTGTTTCCAAGGATTTTCCCTCTGTAATTTGTGGGTAGAATTTAAGAAAGGTTGCTTAAGCTTTCCTAGAAGCTCTTGAAAGTTTTAACCACTGGCCTAAGAAAGTATTTATAGAGAGTTGAATTTTTGGTATGGAGAAGTCCATCCTGGCTCTCTCTCCTAAACGGTGCAAATATCTAAATCAACTGAACAACTTCCAGGACTTTAGGTTAAACTCCTGCTGAAATTCAGTTCTTTTTATGGGCTTCTGTGGAGGTCCTCTTCCCAAAGTTGAGGAGAAAGCTCATTTAGTGCTAATCAGTTGGCTTCAGAAGGAGCAAAAGTCCTGACTACCATGCAGAAATCTCTCGGATCTTCTTCATAATATTTAAGGAACAAGTAGAAGTCCTAGGATGCTTGTAATGTGTTAGGTCTGAAAAGCAAAAATGTATTTGGTTGTAATCCATGACCTGACCTTGTTCCCTTTCTCTTCCTCTCCATCTCATCCTTAAGCTCCGTGAGCACCTGGCTAAGGGCCAGCGAATGCTGGCAGGTGAGGGCATGTCACAAGTGGTCCGTAGCCTGCTGGAACTTGTTGCCCGCCGAAGCTATTACAGTGGGGACTTGCTGTTCTCAGTGGAGATTTTGCGCAATGTCACAGATACTTACAAAAGAGCCACCTATATTCCTTCCTCAGATGACGTGCAGGTATTATGTTGACATCTGAAGGAGAAGAAACCATTCTTTGACTAAGTCCATGAGGTCCATTGGAGCTGAAGAAACTGGTCGCATTCCATATGCTAAGATTGGGAACATGGTGTCCAAATAATTTCATGCTTGCTGACATCATCACGTAAAACTATGACTCACATCTTGCTTCTAATTGCAGCATGTGCATAATAATGCCATCAAGCATCAGAGTTTGGGGATCGCTACTGCTGCTGGGATGCTACTGAGATTGAGAAGATTATGAGTTATGATGCTGAGTTGGGGAGACAGTCCCTTTCTATAGGAGTTGAACAAAGTAGGCCATCATTGGCAGACATTACATATCTATTTGTTTAGGCACCATGGGACAACAAGAACACATCAAATGGCTTTTTTAAGCCCAATCATCCAGGCCCCACATTGCTTACAATGGCTAATCAGTTGTTTATTTACAGGAGTTTCTTCAGCTAAATTTGGACATGTTAGGGCTGAACTTGTATGAAAAAGCAGTTTTTCTACCTCTTGATCTATGCTTCACCAGGAGGCATTTTTGGAGAAATGCAAAAGAAACACATTATGATGACTAGTGGGATATCTCAGGTGAATTCTGCCTCTTAATTTTTGAGCCTGTTCAGAATGTAGATTTACACAAAGGCAGGGAACGATAAAAATTGCTTAATGTTAAATTGTATACAAACAGAGCCATTTCAGCCTCCAAAATAAATAGAACTCTTTTTTTTTTTGAAAGCTTGAAATATGGGCATCACTCCGAATATGCACACACAAGTGGGGAAGGGTAGATATGTACAAAATTCTACATTTGAATAATGGCAGAAATGACTTGCAATCACAGGGGGTCCTAGAAAATGCCTCTGAATGTTAAAAAAATGAGCATGAATATTCAAGCAAAATATTTTCCGCCAAATATATAAAGAGATATAAAAATGTTGAATGGGGGTTGAATGAAATTTGCTGCTGGGAAATTGAGAAAACTGCCTAAGGACAATTTGTCATAAATATTATAACTGTTTTGCACCATCTGGTCTCTTTCCTTCACCTTTTCCTCTCTCCCTCCAGCGTTTCTTCCAGGTTGTGAGCTACATGGTAGATGCAGAAAACAGGGAGAAATGGGAAGATGCACAACAGGTGTGTTGCTGGGCATGGACCTGTGCTTCTGGTGGGAATTGGAAGTCTCTCATTCCAACTGGAGTAGGAATTAATTAATCATTATTTCTGATTCCTGCATTCCCTGTACAGGTGTTGCCTGGTTCTGTCCTTCTCATGAAAGTGGTTGAAGATTTCATCCATCTGGTAGGAGGTGCCCTTAAGGCTTTCCAGAGTTCGCTTATTGTTACTGACAACTTGGGTAAGCAACTGGAAGGGACTGGACAGATGAATAGTTTATTTGGGGCGTGGGACAGGGAATGGGCTCTGGAAAATGATAGAGTCTTCTTCAGGCCTAGTCTCTTGCAACCCATTTTAAACTTCATGGTAGAGCACAGACGGAGATTTACAAGATGTATGCAGCTCCCAGCATCCATCTTATGGCTTCTGGAAATATCTCTAGTTAATATTATAAAAATTGTGGGATTGTTTTTTTTTCCCACCCACAAAAGCTCACAACTATTTTTCACTTAATTCACTTTTTCAAGAAAGTGTTTCAAACTTCTTTCCTGCTTCTTTGAGATACCACCATATCATAAGATGTGTCCCTGTATTTCCAAGAGATTGAAAACATTTTCATGGATCTTAATCAAAAGAGGGTGAAGAATGAAAGATAAGGCAGGCAGGATATTGATCTCCAAACTGGACAAAAGCAAAAGGCTAAGTTTTTTCCAAAGTCTTCCTTTTTTTTTCTGTTCTGGAAGTTCTGCCTCTCACTTATTGTCCTACTTTCTTTGGTGTCCTACTATCATTGATAGTAAACTAGCTTGCATCCATTGCCTCTGATGGTGAGTTTCCTAGCTGTTACTCTAGAACTGACCCAGGAAATCCTTCAAGGCCAAGAGTGACTTTGGTTGGCATGCTCACAGAATGCCTACCACGGGAAACTTGCCTGTTCCCAACTGGCTCCCTAGTGGGTATGGTAAATCAAAAAACAGACATTTTTCAGAAGATGAAGGAATTCATTCCCATCTGAAGATGCTGTGTGTAAGACTTTGAGGGGACCCAAAGATGTTTCTCCAAAATAATATTCAGGTAGTCTTCAACTTTTGTAACCTGGATTTGGGTTGCTAAGTAAGGTTAAATGAGCCACACCTGATTATATGACCATTTTGCCATGGTTGTTAAGAGGATTACTGCAATTTAGTGAATCATACAATTGTTATGTGAATCAAGGTACCCACATACTTACTGTAAGTTGATTGGGGAGGTTGCCAGTGGTGTCACAGACACTGAAGGACACATTATTTTGAAACTTGACATGGTGATCACATGATCCCAGGATGTTTCAACTGTCATAAATACATGCTGGTTGCCAAGCCCCCAAATTCTGATGAAATGACCATGAATGCTGTGATGGTGATAAAGCCCCTGTCACACTGCACCAACGGATGCAAAGAGGATGTAAAACGGACAAAAAAGCTTGCCATCCGTTGGGGTAAAGCGATGTTAATCCTGTTCGTACTCACTGCCTCCATTGCTTCCTCTCTCCACTCGTCCACATCCTCATTGACATTCATACCGCTCAAAAAGTTTAGCTCTCAAACTTTTGTGCGAAAATGTATCCAACGTTCATTTCGCATCCGCTAGCATCATAAGCATCCGCTCTGCATCCTTACGGAGCATCGGCCGTCTATATCCACTACTGGCATACGTCCCAGCATCTGCGAACTTCATCCGCTCGACGCAGGAGGAAGCGAACGGATGCAGAACGGATGCAGAACGGCATGCCTAGCGTAAACAAAGCGTTTAAAACAGAAAAAACTTCGCAGAGGAACCTATCTCGGATATTAAGGAGCAGAGGTGCCTAGAGGATCAAAGACACATATACTGCCTATAAAAAGGGTGAGCAACTCGCTGCATCCATTTCAGCCCATGCAGCCCAGCTGTGTCAGACCTCTGCAAGCCTTCATGCTGACTCTTTCTCTTCCACAGCACCAGTCATAGTCCACCGTGGGATGTAACACGTCTTTTTGGCAGCCAACCATCCTTCTGCACCGTGCGAGAGCCATCTCGCAGGCCCTGTGAACTCACTACGGTTAAGAAAAAGAGTGGCCAAGAAAAGCGTCTGGGTTCCGAAGCTGGATCGGAGAAGAGCAAGTACGACGTACACAAGCGATGGTGTTAGCCATAACGTGTGGATAAAGACACTCGGATTCCAGAACTTCATGATGATGCCTCCAGCATGTTTGATGAAGTTGTGCATGCTGACACCCAGGTTGACTAAGCAAACACCAACTTCGGCCCACCTGAACCTGGCTCAAGGTGGCACTCACTCTGCGACACCTGGCCTCAAGGACCACCACATAGCCATGCAGTAACGAATGGAGGTGCCACACAACACCATCAAGCGTTGTGTCAGAGAAGTGTGCAGCGCCATCATCAAAAGAGCCCACCACTGAACAAGCTGGAAGAAAGTTGCAGAGCAGTGGTATCAGAGGTGAACTTCCCCCCAATATAGCTGGGGAATACGTTGGAGCCATAATGAAAGCACTGGCCTGCAAAGCCACCAGCCCAAGGCTCGTCCACTTTATTTCATACTACAGGCTTTCTTCACATCTCCTCTTCGCAGGCAATGCTGACTACAATTTCAATGTAACATCGATCTCAGGCAACTTCATCTTCCAATGCCAGGAAACAATGCAGTCACCTCAAGGAGGGGCTGAACGGCAACCTCATCATGGCTTCCCAGACCAGACCCCCTGCCCAACGACAACACAAGATTGCCCCTACTATCAGGGGATGATGCCTTCTCGCTCAGCAACCTACCATAAGCCATACACCCAGACTTCCTCACCACCGTAAGAGAGGATCTCAACTAAGCGCCAGGCAAGGCGGTGGTGAGAACGCCTTTGCATCCTGGCCAACAGTTCCATGTACTATCTCAACCACCATGCAGCATCGCCCGCACAGAGCCAGGAGGAAGTATCATGGAAGCTGCTGCAATCCGCACAATCTCAGCCGCACTATCCACACCCAGCCCTTCAGAACAGGCCCGACCTCCACAAGCGCAAGGGGGACAGGAGCCTGGGAATGGAGCAAGGGGAAACCTGATAACACTGAAAGGAGGGTTCCCAGAGGGCTCCAACAGAGCCCACATGAAGGAAAGAAGCAGCGCAACCTACTGAAACACTGGCAACTCCCCCAGCTGGAGTGGCAAGAACCAGATGAAGATATTAATGGAGCTTCCTTCAGCCTGTCTCATCAACGATGAATGGCCATGTATGTGTGGCCTACATATGAACAGGCCTTAAAAAAGTGTGTTTTAATGTGACATTGTGATCAATGCTACATGTTTATTGATAATGAAGGGCCAAAGGTTGCACCTGGATGGTAAGACCATACATCCACAGCTTGCACTGGAGTCTACTATCCCACAACTATCTTAACACCACCCAAAGTATCCCCGCCATCCACAGCTATTCTAAACCCATCCCAACAACATCGCAAAGCTAAACCATTTCTAAAAGTTTCCACCAAACTTATTAAAAAAAACAAGAAATGAAGCCAGTGCTGGAATCAAAGATAGACTTTATTGAACAAGAAG
The DNA here is from genome assembly GCA_004320025.1 of Laticauda laticaudata. NCBI lineage: Eukaryota > Metazoa > Chordata > Lepidosauria > Squamata > Elapidae > Laticauda > Laticauda laticaudata. The sequence continues at coordinate 37,984 of BHFT01059844.1, forward strand.
CTAAAAACAAAAAGACCCATAATCAAGTGTCCAAATAAAAGTCCAGACAGTAGCTCAGCCAGCAGTCTCTGGCATTCCTCTTGGTCATCGGAGTTGCCCAGTCTCAGGGTCAAGGGTCCAGGTGCTGTGAGGTGGTGCTGCTGCAGGCTGGTCTGAAAGCCCACTGGTGGCCTGCCCCGAGAGACAACACGGTATGGGTGTTGAAAAGCCTCGACATCTTGTTCAGACACCCTGATGCTGAAGTTCCTTGCTCCATGCCATGGGGTTCAGCCCCATTACTATACAGATGTACTGGAGGGCGGCTTGGCTGTCGGGTGGAGGAAAGGATTCATTATTGGGCTGTCGGGTCTGAACTGAGTGAGGACTGCGTGGGTGGCACGCTGTCGTCGTGGCATCATTGGTGGGGCATCGGTGGCAAATATGAGACCGGTGGCAGAACCAGGTGTCCCCGATGAACTCTTCCTGACTGAAGGGCTGCTGCCTGTGCTGCTCGGACCTCCTGTACCCGTAGCCCTGGTAGTGAGCCGTGGGAACCTGTATGGAGGGACATCAGCCTGTGTGGAGGAACAAGACCTGGACCACTGGTGGAGCTTCTCTGGTCGGAGTTGGAACAGCTCCGGACCGTCGCTTCACCACCTGTCGGATACTGCCATTCCCAGGGCCTGGTTGCATAAGTGAGTAAGGCTGCGTTGGAGGATGAGGATCGTGTGACCAGCTGAAAGAGACATCTGTGCGGATGGTCCCTGATCTCCACAGACAGTGGCCTGCCCTCCTGCGTCTGGCTCTCTGCTTTCGTTGGGCCGAGCTAGGGGGTGATGTCGTACGCTGTGTGGGATGGCAATGTCTCCTTGCTCCCACCTCACGAGTGATCCCGACCGCCGTCTACCAAGTTACAGACACCTGTCCGCGGGTTCTCCACTGTGGCACCCTCTAGCCAGAAAACCGCTTGAGAAAACAGATGGACTCTCGGCGCGGTGAAGGAGACTGGCACTGCAGCAGCGCGAGAGAGATGGAGCAGAGGCTCCTGGTGCGTCCGCGCTGCGTGATCTCACTCCTCGCAGGAAGTCTTGGCACCTGGCGGCATGGACCACTAGGTCTCGCTTCTGTGGGTCACTTTTAGCTGTGGTCTTGCCAGATTTCTTTTCAGGTGCAGCTTCCCTGTATCCAAATGTGCAGGCTTCCATCCACTGAGAGCTACAATCTTGATGTTTAAGCGCTTCAACCCTCTCCGCCTCTCTCTGTCCAAGCAGTCCGCTTCCTTTGGTGTCCCGGACATTGCCTGTCCTCTTCCTCCACAGATAGTCACTCTCTCTTCCAGCCACTCTAATCACCTTTCATCCATCGTGTTCCTCCTCAATGATGTATTGCCGTCCTCTCCCGTTGTCGCATATGCCTCTCCCCCTTTGGTCGAACCAGCTGGCCTCATAGAGGGCATCCCGTATAGGGCTGCTCCCCACCCCACCACCAGCAGCACCACCAGCAGGACTCATCATCATCACAATCCACAGCAAGACATAAGTCATCAATCGATCACACATCATGAGCAGAGATCATCACACATCATCATAGCAGCAGCAGCACCACACCAGCACACCACAGGACCAGATCAGCACACACAGGTGAGCCTACACCCAACGCCAGCAAGACCAGGAGCACGAAGCAGCAGCAGCAGCACAAGCAGACCAGGACCACGAGCCAGACGAGCAAGACCCAGCAGCATGACAGGACGACAACACGCAAGTCCAGGAGCACGCAGACGAGAGCAACTTCCAAGCAGAGTACGCAGCAAAGCAACAGAACACCACCCCACCAGGACAGCTTCAGCAGAGTAACGCAGCAAAGCACCACTCCAGAAGCACTTCACCAAAGCTCCACAACAGAAAACACGCGAGCCCCGATCACAGAAGCCCAGCAGAAAGCAGAGTCAGGGACA
>BHFT01059847.1:0-17019 GCA_004320025.1 Laticauda laticaudata
CGAGGAAGGTATTGTAACAAGGTAGATCACGTCAATGTTATGGGGTAAAAGAAAAAAAGAAAAGTGTAACCAATGCTGAACACTTGCTGCAAAATTTTTATATGTATAGATATTTGTTTATATGTTTGTTTGTTTTTAAATGTATTAAATATATGAAACAAACTTTATTTTTTAAAAAAGAATAGAATGGAATAATAGGGTTGGAAGGGATCTTGGAGGTCTTCTTGTCTGAACCCCTACTTTGGCAGGAAACCATATAACATTGCAGACAAATGATTATCCAACCTCTTCTTAAAAACTTCCAGTGTTGGATCATTTACAACTTTTGGAAGCCAGCTGTTCCACTGATTATTTGTTCTAACTGTCAAGAAATTTCTCCTTCTTGGTTGGTTCTTTCTTTGATTAGTTTCCATCCATTGCTTCTTGTCTTGCCCTCAGGTGTTTTGGAGAATAGCTTGACTCCCTCTTCTTTGTGGTAGCTCCTGAGATATTGGAACACTGCTAGCATGTCATGCTTAGTCAAAGCATATCACACTTTCATTAAACTAGACATACCCAATTCCAGCAACCATTCTTCATATGTCTTCATATGTTCTAGTCCCCTAATCACCTTTGTTGCTCTTCTCTGCACTCTTTCTAGAGTCTCAACATTTTTTCTACATCGTGGCAACTAAAACGGGATACAGTCTTCCAAGTGTGGCCTTACCAAGACATTATAAAGTGGTATTAACACTTCACGTGATCTTGATTCTATCCCTCTGTTTATGCAGCCTAGAACTGTGCTGGCTTTTTTGGCAACCGCAGCACTCTGCTGGCTCATATTTAAGTGATTGTCCACTAGGACTCCAAGATTCCTCTCACAGTTACTACTATTGAGTGAGGTACCACATATACTATACCTGTATATTTTGTTTTTCTTACTTAAATGTAGACCCTTACTTTTTTCACCATTGAATTTCATTTTGTTAGATAGTGCCTAATGTTCAAGTCTGTCTTAATTCTACAAGAATAAATTGTGAGACCCTTGACAACTTGCAATAAAACAAAAGCACAAAACATGTAATATAAAACAAGAACAAAATCTTATTGAAGGTTGGCATGATCTGATCTATCATTCATGTAACCAAAAGACAGGCTGTAATACATGCCTTATGTCCCAAGTTCACATACAAACTCAAGCTGGTCTTAAAGAAGACAACAGTCACAGGGCCAATCTAATCTCAGGGCGAATGATATTTCAAAGGATGGATGCCATAGTAGAAAAGGCTTTCCTTCTGGGGCCCACCAAATGAAACTTCCTAGCTGACAGCACCCAGAGCATTCTCTTCTTACCCACTATACCATCACTTCTTTGATATTAATTTTACTCTTGTCTTGCAGCAAGTTGTCCTGTGGCTAGTTGGCCATGGTGAATTGTCCCACACTGAATTGGCCATGGCAAGTTGGCTGTGATGAGTTAGCTGTAGCAAGTTGGCATGGTGAATCATCATAGATCCACCTGCAGATGAGTATCAAAATCTGCAAAGTGGTTGGCACAACTCTGCATCCAAGTCCTATCCTTTTTGTATGTTGGTTGACATCACCTCAAAAAATGCAGCAGGGATTAAATCATGGCATTGCACTTGCCAAATTGCTGATGTTATATCATTCCTCCTCATCACCCTCACCCAGCAGACCACGAAGGCCAAGTTTAAGCCACTTCTAGCAATGAAAGCTCACTGGGTGATGTTGAACCAGTCATACCTTAGACTAACCTCTCTCGTGGGTTTGTTTTATTTAGGTGGAAAAAAGGAAGTTCCTATGAAAGCCATCTCATATCACTGAAGGAAAGGCAGGATAAAGAATTAATGACCATATAGATTAGCTTTGTGTCTCCATTTTATCAGAGGTACTTGTGAAAAAATACTCAGACCTAATCCCTGCTCTGATAAAACCAAAAAGAAAATCTTTATCAATCTGGTTAGGCTACTATTTTTTATTCCAAACATAAACCCATCTTCTTGATAAACATGTACAGTTGTTAAGTAGGGCTAAAGAATTATGTGTATTCTAATACTGATATAAGTTGTTATCAATGGAATAAAATCACTACAAAGCTAACAATGTCTACCACATCCTTCACGGCCCCTGCTCCCAACATTTTTTTATTATAGCTCACCTTAAACCTTAATTTTGCTCTTTGTCTCTTGGATTAATTAAATTATACTCTGCTGTACTGTTTCAATACAAATGGGAGTTCAACTAAATATGGGCTTAAGGTTGATCAGTCCAGCAGTTACATCAGTGTGAATTTTTGAAAACTGAGGCATATTGAAGTTTTGTGAGAATGAGGAAAAGATGCCAAGCTAAAACAGAAGCTGGTTTAATTGTTTACTGTTTTAATAAAGTTACAAATACCACTTGTCCTTGCCAACCTATTTCTCTTTACCAAGCCTGCTCTATGGCACTGTATCTCGCTGTAATAACTTGTTTCTGTTGCCTCTACCAGTTAAGCCCATGTCCCACTGCACCAACAGATGCAAAGAGGATGTAAAACGTTAAAAAAAGCTTGCCATCCATTGGAAANACACAGAACGTCTACACAGCGTTAGTAGCACGGAAATAGAAAGGATGCGCAGTGAACGGTTTGCATCTGATATACATCCGCTAGGCTTCCTATGAACATTCGTTTAACATCCCCGCTACATACTACCCACGTCCGTTCTTTTCCGTTCTTTTCCGTTCTGTTTATGCAAATTTTCGCTACTTTTTGGAGTGGATGACAACGGATGGAGCCACCCCCGAAATTTTGCTCATCCGCTGTGTCCTTTATGCATACGTTTTGCGTCCGTTGGCCAGTGGGATGGGACCTTTAGCAAACCATATAATTGGTATATGATGCTTGCAGCATTGCTTCATTCAAAAATATATAGTTTAAACTATAATTAAATTATAGTTTAATCATATTTGGCAGCCAGTCCTTTTGAAGACATCTAATTGAAATTTTGGAAGGTTTATGCCCTTGTCTATCCCTGCTCTTTTCATTCTCTTTTGCCAAAAAGATATGCAATTGTGGTGAATATCTGTAGCTTGGATTGTATTCTCTGAGCTTGTGGGTTGGTTTCCAAACATTTCATTACCAGGCTGACAATGATAACCCCTAAACTCTGCTGAAGATGTCACCTAGCCTGATAACAAAATATTTGGAAACCAATGCACAAGCTTGGAAAATGAACCTTCATTTTAAGACAGAGATGGTTTTTTTAGCCTTCTCCAAGGAGATAGATGAATAGATAGATAGATAGATAGATAGATAGATAGATAGATAGATAGATAGATAGATAGATAGATATTAACCATGGAATGGCCCATGCTGAATAGTTTCCCCTCAAATTGCAAATGGGATGCCTCCCTTCGCAAATCTTGAATAATTCATTGAAATTAGGATTGATTTGCACAGAACTACCTTCCATCTGAAACTGGTATGAGCTAGGGTTTATTGACTACTCCATTGACAAAGTTCCCTGCTTTATTTCATCTTCTTTTCTCTCTATCAGCATTTTCTTTAATTGATGAGAAATAAATTATTTATAACCATTTTTCCCTCTTGTGAATCTTATTTTTCTTCTTCTTTACCCCGCCCCCCACTTCAGTCATGTTTTCAGACTTCTACCTTTCGCCACAGTCCTTCTTTGTCTACTGCCATCCTGCCATATGGCAAGCTGTGCAAGTGGCACAGTGGGACTTGAAAGGGTCAAAATAAGATGCAGCTCTGTGTCCAAAATTGATTTCTATTTGCTGTTGGTTTTGATGGCATTTCAGCATGCCTGGGAAGACCAGCTCTGTGTTGTATTTCATGTGCATGCTCAGATTAATTTGACATCAGATACTTTTATTAACCCCTTTATTACTGCTTGGATGTGATAGGCTACCCTCCCCCCACAACTACACCAAAAGGAGGAAAATGAACTTAGCTGATGTATCAAGCCATCAATTTTAGAGACAGTTAATTCTCCAGAAACTGAATTACAGCAGAGTCAAAATAGGCAGTCACCTTCCCCAGCATAAAAGTCAATTCCATTGTTATTTATCCTGGTTTTAGATGCATATTTCACCTGTTGGGTTAAAAGTGGAGGGAATTGGAATAGAAATATGATTTGTCTGACTGAATGCAATTTCATGTTAAACCAAAGGCCAAGGCTGACTATTAGGAGAACGGAGATGAGAGGGCAGAGAAGAAAACACCAGAGGACAGACAGAAGTTCAACACTCAAACCATTCATAGTAAAAATGTGAGTCAGAAAGAAGATGGCATGGAATCAGCAGAATTAAAGATTATAAGGTATATGAACGCTCACCAATATGTGAGCAATTCAATATTAATGATCTTAACAATATCAGTGAGCTCATTAACAATATTAATGAGCAGTTCAAGTGTAAAGACAGGAGTCATTAGGATAGGGCTGAACACAGGATAGATAATTAAAAATAGATGAATAAACTAGACTAGAGATGTTGTGCAGACTGCTGAGGAGAGCGAGGATTCAGATTAGGGACCATTAGGGAGTGGACAGCTGCCTTTAGAGATTGTGGAGAATACTTGTCTCTATTTGCTCTTCTCTGGATAGCAGAAATCCAAAAATAATAAAATCAGAAATCCAAGAAGAATAATCCAAGAGTAACTTTTACATTTACTAAGTCACTAGCCACCATCACTTCATTAAACTATTATTTCCTGTTGGTGAAATCCATTTCTTATAAGCTTCTGACAAATGAAGAGAGAAAAAGAGAATAAGAATTTGTTGGATCTCTCATTCTTAACAGAAAACAGAGTTGAAAGGGGACCTTGGAGGTCTTCTAGTCTAATCCCCTGCCCAAACAAGAGACCCTAGTGTTGGGAAACCTTTTGGGCACCGAGTGCCGAAATGGGAGCACGCACATATACAGGAATGCCAGAAACTGGAAGCTCAGCTTCCAGGTGCACGCATGGGTGCTGGGGAGCTGCTCTTCTGGCTTCCAGTGTTGCGTGTATGCAAAGACCAGCTGGATGGCACATGTGCATGCGCCAGAACTGGGAAGAGCAACAGGCAATGGCTGGCATGCTCGGAGAGATGGCTCTGTGTGCCACTTCTGGCATGCGTGCCATAGGTTTGCCATCACAGCCCTATACCATTTCAGACAAATGGCTCTCCAATCTCTTTTTAAAAACGTCCAGTGACCAAGTGCCCACAATTTCTGAAGGCAAGCCTTTCCACTGACTGATTACTCTGTCATGAAATTTCTGTTTGTTTCTAGGTTGGATCTCTCCTTGATCTTGCCTTCAGGTGCTTTGAAAAATAAAGTGAACCCCTCTTCTTTGTGGCAGCACCTCAAATACTGGAATACATCTACCATGTCACCCCTAATTCTTCTTTTCTTTAGATTAGCCAAACCCAAATCCTGCAGCCTTTCTTCATATGTCTTCTAATCACCTTTGTTGCTCTTCTCTGCAATCTTTATAAGTCTCAACATCTTTTTTTGCAATGGCAAAAAAAGATGAACCATGGTGGCAAGGTGGTTAGAATGCAATATTTCAGGCTAATTTTGCTGACAGCTGCCTGCAGTTCGGCAGTTCAAGTCTTACTGGCTCAGGGTTGACTCAGAGATCCATCCCTCTGACATCGGTAAAATGAGGACCCAGATTGTTGTGGGCAATATGCTGAATCTGTAAAATCACTTAGAAAGGGCTGTAAAGCATTGTGAAGTGATATATAAGCCTAAGTACTATTGCTATTGACCAAAACTGGATGGGTATACAGTTTACACCCATACAAAATGTAGTCTTACCAAAGTATTATGAAGTGGTACAAGCACTTCATATGATCTGATTCTATCCCTCTGTTGATCCAGCCCAGGATTGTGTTGGCTTTTTTAGCAGCTGCAGCATGCTGCTGGCTCATGTTTAGTAATTGCCCATTAGGATTCCCAAACCTCTCCCATATTGAGCCAGATATCATCTATTCAATATCTATGCATTTAGTTTTTCTTGCCTAAATGTAAAACCTTATTTTTCTCACCATTAACTTACATTTTGTTCAAGTCCGCCTAGGTACTATTGGATCTTCAGCCTATTTTCTAAAGTGTTGGCTGTTCCTCCCAGCTTGGGTTTTTTTAAAGAGTTAGTTTCTGTTAAGCCTGGGTTCCCCAACCAGGGTTAGGGAGACAAGCAAAACAGAATGTGCAGTATTGTAACAAGGTAGATCACGTCAATGTTATGGGGAAAAGAAAAAAGAAAAGTGTAACCAATGCTGAACACTTGCTGCAAAATTTTTATAATGTATTTAGATATTTGTTTATATGTTGTTTGTGTTTAAAGTATTAAAATAGGGAAAAACAAACTTTATTTTTTTAAAAAAGAATAGAATGCGATAATAGGGTTGAAGGATCTTGGAGTCTTCTTGCTGCAACCCACTTGGCAGCGAAACCATATTAACATTTCAAGACAAATGATTATCCAAACCTCTTCTTAAAAAACATCCCAGTGTTGCGATCATTTACAACTTTTGGAAGCCAGCGTTCCATGATTATTTGTTCTAACTGTCAAGAAATTTCTCCTCTTGGTGTTCTTGCTTTGATTAGTTTCCATCATTGCTTTTGTCTTGCCCCTCAGGTGTTTGAGAATAGCTTGACGCCCTCTTCTTTGGGGTAGCTCCTGAGATATTGGAACACTGCTAGCATGTCATGCTTAGTCAAAGCAGTATTTCACACTTTCATAAACTAGACAGACCCAATTCCCAGCAACCATTCTTCATATGTCTTCATATGTTCTAGTCCCTAATCACCTTTGTTGCTCTTCTCTGCCCACTCTTTCTAGAGTCTCAACATTTTTTTTCTCACATCGTGGCAACTAAAACGGGATTACAGTCTTCCAAGTGCTGCCTTACCAAGACACTTATAAATGGTCATTAACACTCACGTGATCTTGATTCTATCCTCTGTTATATGCAGCCTAGAAACTGTGCTGCTTTTTTTGGCAAACCGCAGCCACCTGCTTGGCTTCGATATTTAAGTGATTGTCCACTAGGACTCCAAGATTCCTCTCACAGTTACTACTATTGAGTGAGTAACCAACATATACTATACCTGTATATTTGCTTTTCTTACTTAAATGTTAGACCCTTTACTTTTTCACCATTGAATTTCATGTTTTAGATAGTGCCTAATGTTCAAGTCTGTCTTAATTCACAAAGAATAAATTGTGAGGACCTGACAACTTGCCAATAAAACAAAAGCACAAACATGTCAATATAAACAAGAAAAAATCTTATGAAGGTTGGCATGATCTGATCTATCATTCATGTAACCAAAAGACAGGCCCCTGAATCACATGCCTTATGTCCCAAGTTCACATACAAACTTCAAGCTGGTCTTAAAGAAGACAACAGTCACAGGCCAATCTAATCTCAGGGCGAATGATATTTCAAAGGATGGATCCATAGTTAGAAAAGGCTTTCCTTCTGCGGCCACCAAATGAAACTTCCTAGCTGACACACCAGAGCATTCTCTTCTTACCCACTATACCATCACTCTCTTTGATATTAAATTTACTCTTGTCTTGCAGCAAGTGTCTGTGGCTAGTGCCATGGTGAATTGTCCCACACTGAATTGGCCGATGGCAAGTTGGCTGTGCATGAGTTCTAGCTGTAGGCAAGTTGGCATGGTGAAATCATCATAGATCCACCTGCCAGATGAGTATCAAAATGTGCAAAAAGTGGTTGGCACAACTCTGAATCCAAGTCCTATCTTTTTGATGTTTGGTTGACATCACCTCAAAAAATGCAGCAGGGAAATTAAATCATGGCATATGCACTCCAAAATTGCTGATGTTATTATCATTCCTCCTTCATCACCCTCACAGCAGACACGAAGCCAAGTTTAAAGCCACATCTAGCAATGAAAGCTCACTGGGTGATTGTTGAAACCAGTCATACCTTAGACTAACCTCTCTCGTGGGTTTGTTATTTTAGGTGGAAAAAAGGAACTTCCTATGAATAGCCATCTCATATCATGAAGGAAAGCAGGATAAAGAATAATTGACCCATTATAGATTTAGCTTTGGTCTCCATTTTATCAGAGGTACTTGTGAAAAAATACTCAAGACCTAATCCCTGCCTCTGAAAAACCAAAAAGAAAATCTTTAATCAACGGTTAGGCTACTATTTTGTATTCCAAACATAAACCATCTTCTTGATAAACATGTACAGTTGGTAAGTAGGGCTAAAAGAATTATGTGCTATTGACTAATACTGATATAAGTTGTTATCAATTGGAATAAAATCACTACAAGCTAACAATGTCACCACATCCTTCACGGCCCTAGCTCCCAACATTTTTTTATTATACTTTCACCTAAACCTTAATTTTGCTCTTTGTCTCTGTGGATTAATTAAATTATACTCTGCTGTACTGTTATCAGATACAAATGGGAGGTTCAACTAAATATGGGCTTAAGTTGATCAGTCCAGCAGTTTACATCAGTGCTGAATTTTTGAAACTGAGGCCATATTGAAGTTTGTTGAAAATGAGGCAATAAGATGCCAAGCTAAAACAGAAGCTGGTTTAATTGATTACTGCTTTAATAAAGCTACAAATACCACTCTGCGCTTGCCAACCTATTTCTCTTTTACCAAGCCTGCCGTATGGCACTGTATCTCGCCTGTAATAACTTGTTTCTGTTGCCTCATACGTAAGCCCATGTCCCCACTGCCACCAACAGCATGCAAAGAGGATGTTTAAAACGTTAAAAAAAGCGTTGCCATCCATTAGGAAAACGCGATGCATCCTTGTGTACTCCATTACATAGTGTTCATACGGCTCTACCCTCCAAGGATCCCGTCCACTGAGATTTCATCCCGCCCAAGAATTTGAGCTGCACAAAAACTTTGTGAACAGATGAACTTTCCGCTGTGCTACCAATGTAAATCCATGACACCGAATCAACAAACGTTCGTATGTCCTTTATCATCCGTTAAACATCCGCCTGTATCCTCTCTGCATCCTCTGGGCATCCTCCGCAACTCACGATCACGTTGCAGGCTGAAAATGAAAGAGGGAGGAAACAAAAGGTACACAGAACGTCTACACAGCGTTAAGTAGCACGGAAATAGAAAAGCGATGCCGCATGTGAACGGTTTGCATGCTGAAAACATCGCTAGCTTTCCTATGAACATTCGTTTAACACCCCGCCGTACATACTACCCACGTCCGTTCTTGTCCGTTCTTTTCGTTCTGTTTATGCAAATTTGCGCTACTGTTTTGGAGTGGATGACACCACGGATGGAGCACCCCGAAATTTGCTCATCCGCTGTGGTCCTTTATGCATACGTTTTTGCGTCCGTTGAGCCAGTGGGATGGACCTTTAGGCAAACCATATAATTGGTATATGAGCTTGCCAGCCATTGCTTCATCAAAAATAGATAGTTTAAATATAATTAAATTATAGTTTAATCATATTTGGCAGCCAGCCCTTTTGAAGACATCTAAGTTGAAATTTGGAAGGTTTATGCCCTTGTCCTATCCTGCTCTTTTCATTCTCTTTTGCCAAAAAGATATTGCAATTGTGGTGAAATCTGTAGCTTGGATTGTATTCTCTGAGCTAGTGTGGTGGTTTCCAACACATTTCATTACCAAGGCTGACAATGCATAACCCCTAAACTCTGCTGAGATGTCACTAGCCTGATAACAAAAATATTTGGAAAACCAATGGCACAAGCTTGCGGAAAATGAACCTTCATTTTAAGACAGAGAGGGTTTTTTTAGCCTTCTCCAAGGAGGGATAGCATGAATAGATCAGATAGATAGATTAGATAGATAGAATAGGATAGATAGATAGATAGATAGACTAATAGATATTAAACCATGGAATGGCCCATGCTGAAGTAGTTTCCCCTCAAATGCAACATGCGGATTGCCTCCTTCGCAAATCTTGAATAAATCATTGAATTAGGATTGATTTGCATCAGAACTACCTTCCATGCTGAAACTGCGTATGAGCTAGGGTTTATTGACTTACTCCATTGACAAAGTTCCCTGCTTTATTTTCAATCTTCCTTTTTCTCTCTATCAGCGATTTCTTTAATGATGAGAAATAAAATTATTTATAACCATTTTTCCCTCTTTGAATCTTATTTTTCGTTCTTCTTTACCCGCCCCCCACTTCAGTCATGTTTTCAGACTTCTACCTTTTCGCCACAGTCCTTCTTGTGTCTACTGCCAATCCTGCCCATATGGCAAGCTGTGCAAGTGGCCACCAGTTGGGACTTGAAAGGCCGGTTCAAAACTAAAGATGCAGTCTCTGTGTCCAAAATTGATTCTATTTGCTGTTGGTTTGATGGCAATTTCAGGATGTTCCTGGGGGAAGACCAGCTCGTGTGTATTCATGTGCCATGCTCAGATTAATTTGACATTCAGATACTTTTTTAACCCCTTTATTACTGCTTGGAGTGATAGGCTACCCTCCCCCCACAACTACACCAAAAGGAGGAAAATGACTTAGCTGATGTATTCAAGCCATCAATTTTAAGACAGTAATTCTCCAGAAACTGAATTACAGCAGAGTCAAAATAGGCAGTCACCTTCCCCAGCATAAAAGTCAATTCCATTTGTTACTTGATCCTGGTTTTAGATGGCAATTTCACCTGTTGGGTTAAAAAGGGAGGGAAATTTTGGAACAGAAATATGATTTGTCTACTGAATGCAATTTTCATGTTAAAAACCAAAAGGCCAAGGACTGACTATTAGAGAAACGGAGAGGGAGAGCGAGAGAAGAAAACACCAGAGGACAGACAGAACGTTCAACACTCAAACCATTCATAGTAAAAATGTGAGCTCAGAAGAAGATGGCATGGAAATCAGCAGAATTTAAAGATTATAAGTATATTGCAACGCTCACCAAATGTGAAGCAATTCAATATAATGATCTCTTAACAATATCAGTGAGCTCCCATTAACAAATTAATGCAGCAGTTCAAGTGTAAAGGACAGGAGTCATTAGGATAGGCTTGCAACACAGCCGATAGATAATTAAAAAAATAGATGAATAAACTAGACTAGAGATGTTGTGCAGATGCTGATGGAGGGGGGGGGGGGGGAAGGCGGGGAGGGATTTTTTCAGAATTTTAGGGGGGAAAAACATTAGGGAGTGGACAGCTGCCTTTAAGGATTGTTGGAGGAATACTTGTCTCTATTTGCTCTTCTCTGGATAGCAGAAAATCCAAAAATAATAAAATCAGAAATCAAGAAATAATTCAAGAGTAACTTTTACATTTACTAAGTCACTAGCACCATCACTTCATTAAACTATTATTTCCTGTTGTGAAATCCATCTTATAAGCTTTGACAAATGAAGAGAGAAAAACGAGAATAAAGAATTTGTTGGATCTGCTCCATTCTTTACAGGAAAACAGAGTTGAAAGTGCGGACCTGGAGGTCTTCTAGTCTAATCCCCTGCCCAAACAAAGAACCCTAGTTGTTGGGAAAACCTTTGTGGCACGAGTGCCGAAATGGGAGCACGCACACTATACACGAATGCCAGAAACTGCGAAGCTCAGCTTCCAGGTGCACGCATGGTGCCTGCGGGAGCTGCCTCTTCTGGCTCCAGTGTTGCGTGTATTGCAAAGACAGCTGGATGGCCACATGTGCATGCGCCAGAACTGGGAAGAAGCAACAGGCACATGCTGGCATTGGCTCGGGAGAGATGGCTCTGTGTGCCCACTTCTGCAATGCGTCCATAGGTTTGCCATCAACAGCCCTAACCATTTCAGACAAAATGGTTCTTCCAATCTCTTTTTAAAAACGGTCCAGTGACCATAGTGCCACAATTTCTGAAGGCAAGCCTTTCCACTGACTGATTACTCTGTCATTGAAATTTCTGTTTGTTTCTAGTTGGATCTCTCGCTTGATCTTGCCTTCAGGTGCTTTGAAAATAAAGTGAACCCCTCTTCTTGTGCAGCCACCTCAAATACTGGGAATACATCTACCATGTCACCCCTAATTCTTCTATTCTTTAGATTAGCCAACCCAAATCCTGCAGCCGTTTCTTCATATGTCTTCTAATCACCTTTTGTTGACTCTTCTTTGCAATCTTATAAAGTCTCAACATTCTTTTTTTGCAATGGCCAAAAAAGATTGAACCATGGGCAAGGTGGTTAAGAATCAAATATTTCCAGGCTAATTTTGCTGACAGCTGCCTTGCCAGTTCGGCAGTTCAAGTCTTACTGGCTCAGGGTTGACTCAGAGATCCATCCCTCTGACATCGGTAAAATTGAGGACCAGATTGTTGTGGGCAATATGCTGAATCTGTAAAATCATTAGAAAGGCTGTAAAGCATTGTGAAGTGATATATAGCCTAAGTACTATTGCTATTGACCAAACTGGATGCGAGTATACAGTTTACAACCCATACAAAATGTAGTCTTACCAAAGTATTATGAAGTGTACAAGCACTTCATATTATGATCTGATTCGTATCCCTCTGTTGATCCAGCCCAGGATTGTGTGGCTTTTTTAGCAGCTGCAGCATGCTGCTGGCTCATGTTTAGTAATTGCCCATTCAGGATTCCCAAACCTCTCCCATATGGCAGCCAGATATTCATTCTATTAATATCTATGCATTTAGTTTTTCTTGCCTAAATGTAAAACCTTATTTCTCACCATTAACTTACATTTTGTTCAAGTCCGCACTAGGTACTATTGCGATCTTCACCCTATTTCTAAAGTGGTTGGCTGTTCCTCCCAGCTTGGGTTTTTTTAAAGAGTTAGTTTCTGTTAGCCTGGTCCCCAACCAGGGTTTAGGGAGACAAGCAAAACAGAATGTGCAGCATAAGTCAGATAGGCATACAGATAAATGAGTGCAGCTAAGCTTGTAGGTTTATTAACCATACAGTTAAAAATTACCATATACGCTAGTGGTATCACAATTATATTTATTCCATAATATAGCCATAGTCCAAAAATACCAGTTCAATAGTCATGTATCATTTAGTCAAGTCCATTCAGGATATTCAGATAGCAAAGTCCATGTAGAATATCCTGGTCAGTTCACTTACAAATCATCTATTGTTCTCTCTTCCCGTGCGAGCAATGGCAGTCTTCCAACATAATTAGAATCTTCAAAGCAGAGAGAGAGCCACGCTGCTGGCTTGCTTCTTTTAAGGTGTTTTCATAACCACTCCCCAATGACTCTCCCGCAGTTAAAGTACAGAAACATTAACATACAAACCAGGATTACTTATTTATTATTTTGACCTAAACCAGTTAGGGCAAACAATGTTATCCCTAACATTCTCCCCTTTTTAGCGTTAAATTAATAATTTATAACCCTTTACATTTAATTCATATTTTGTACAAACTTTCAGTAAATTTCATTACTCCTTGTGCTTTTGTAAATTGGTCTGCAATGTTTTCTTCTGTCATGCAGTATTCCAATTAATTGTAAGCCCATTTTTAAACTGATCTCTTACATTTAGGTATCTGATCAGTATGTTTTGAATCTAGTTTTACAGCAAACTAGTAGCTAATTTTATAGCTGCGTTGGTTATTCCTCATTACACTGTAATGCATCTTGTACAGTTATCCCATGTTCTACAATAACTGTGTACATAATCAAATCAGTACATAATAATGACAGACATGAAAAAATTCCGCTTCCATTGTGGATAAGCTAATGATGCTGTTGTCTGATTTACCTCCACCCTTTAGTGTCTTACCAAATAATATAAGCCATCCCGGAAGTTGATTTTCTAGTGCTTATATCCAGTTGCAAAATTTGCATCTGCATATGCCTAAGACTCAAATCACCCTTTGTTCTATATTACAATGCATGGTTCATTGTTCCCTTAAGAATCGTACAATCCTCTTTAATGCTGGCCAATGACATTGATGTGGATCTGAATTAAAACGTGCCAAGCTGTTACACTATAAGCTATATTCTGGCCTCGACCAATTGCTTATATATGATAAGCTACCAATCAAAAAGATTGATATATAGGCCTGGATCAAATTTGGGACTTGATCATATTTTGGCAAACTTCCTGGACTCATGGAGTCTTTGCCAGTTTGCAAAGTTCCATTTATACGATTTTAATTAATCTGGCAATTTAATCTTCTTGAGATATCTTAAAAACCATTTTTGTATTGGTAATAGTCAATCCTAATATTTTTTTAATTTCACCCAAATTGTTTACCTTTACCTTCTTGGCTAATAATGATATAATCTCATAGCTTCATTATTAGTCTTGGAATTAAAGCAATATCATCTGTAAATAATAACCAATAATGACACCGTTCCATTATTTCTCTTTAAACACCACACGGAATCTGCTAAACCGATTTAAAACCTATATTGTTTAACTCTTTCACAATATATGGTTCCACTCAAAACCCAGATTGTTTCAGTCCGTAAAAGACTTCTTTTGAGTTTCCAAACATCATTTACATTATACATTATTTTCTCTTTACACCAATTGGGTTTTCTTAAATTATATAGTGTGCTGCAATGGTGCATGTAATCGAAGGCAGTATGTCTCAACATCTAAATGGTTAATGACATAGTTGTTCTTAGCATGCCCACAGCTAACTGCTTGCTCTTAAAGATGTTGCTTTAACCTTGGTGCAAAAACTGATCATCGTAACTCAGATGCAGTTTGATTAATCCTTCGCACTACTAACCAAGCTTTATGGGCGTAACAGTCCCAGTTCATTTCCAGGTTTTTACTTTTAAACTATGCCATTTTGCACCCAATGATTTTTGTCCGGCGATGGTAATTTGGCATCTTCATAGACTTTCATTACCTTTAATGAATTTACGTTCGTGTTACCATTGCCTTTTGCCCACTTCCCTGATCCTTTGCAGGATTACATTTCTAAGTTCATCTACATTAGTAGGAACTTTACGTTACTTGGCAAAAAGGCAATGGAAAAAGAACTAAATTCTATTAAAGCGTAATGAAAGCTATGAAGATGCCAAATTACCTCCAGACAAAAATCCATTGGTGCAAATGTGTATATTTAAAAATTAAAACTGGAAAAATGATGGGGACTGTTACCCATAAAGCGGTAGGTTAGTAGCTTCAAGCTGAAGATTTAATCAAAATGCAGGGCTGATTACGATGAAGTTTTTTGCACCAAGCCTTAAAGCAACATCTTTAAGAGCGAGCATTAGTGTGGGCAGCTAAGGACACAAACTATTCATTAACCATTGAGGATTGATAGAAACTGCCCTTATCTACATGCACCAAATTGCAGCACACGTATATATTTAAAGAAAACCAATTGGTGTAAAAGAAAATAAATGTAAATAGTAATGATTGTTGGAAACTCAAAAAAGAGTCTTTACGGACTGAAACAATCTGGGTTTGAGTGGACCCAATATATGTGAAAGAGTTAAAACGAATAATAGGCTAAAAATCTGTCGAGCAGTCGCTGGTGTTTAAAAAAGAAAATAATGAACGTGGTCATTATTGTTAAATTACA
Organism: Laticauda laticaudata; assembly: GCA_004320025.1. Taxonomy (NCBI): domain Eukaryota; kingdom Metazoa; phylum Chordata; class Lepidosauria; order Squamata; family Elapidae; genus Laticauda; species Laticauda laticaudata. Next base: position 15,490 of record BHFT01059847.1, read on the forward strand.
CAAGATGGATATTGCCTTAATTACCAACACTAATAATAGAAGCTAATGAGATGTATATTCATTATTAGCCAAGAAGTAAAGGTAAAAACATTTGGGGGAAATAAAAAATATCCTAAGATTGACTATTACCAAAACAAAAAATTGGCTTTTAAGATACCCTCTCAAGAACGAATAAAAATTTTGCCGAATTTAATTAATACGTATTAAAATGGAACTTGTGCAAACTGGCAAAGACTCCCATGAGTCAGGGAAGTTTGCCAAAATAAATGATCAAAGTCCCCAAATTTGACTAGCCAATATATCAATCCTCCTTGATTGGTAGCTTATCATACTATATAGCAATTGGTCGAGGCCAGATATAGGCTACTAGATGTAAATCAGCTGGCACGTTTTAATTCAGAATCCACAATCAAAGTGTCATGGCAAGCATTAAAGAGATTGTACGATATCTTAAGCGGAAACGAATGAACCATGGCATTGTCATATAGAACCAAAGCGGTGAATTTGAGTCTTAGATGCAATATGCAGATGCAAAATTTGCAACTGATATAGAATCACATAGAAAATCAACTTCCCGGAAGATGGCTTATATATATTGTATTGGTAAAGACACTTGAATAGGGTGGAGGTCAATCAGACAACAGCAATTCTAGCTTATCCACAATGAAGACGTAACCTATTCATGTCTGTCATTATTAATGTACTGATTTGATTAATGTACAAAACAGTTATTGGTAGACATGGAATAACTGCTACAACGATGCCATTACAGCCCTGTATGAGGATAACAAGCACCTATAAAATTAGCTACTAGTATTGCTGTAAAAAACTAGAGCAAAACAATCACTGATCTAAGGATACCTAAATGTAAGAGAATCAGTTAAAAATGGTGCTAATTAAATTGGAATACTGCAGTGACAGACAGAAATCTTGCGCAGACCCAAAATTTACAAAAGCACAAGAAAGTAATGGAAATTTACTGAAAGTTGCTACAAACATATCTGAATTTCAAAAATGTAAAGGGCTTATAAATTATATATTTAACTAAAAGGGAGAAATGTTAAGGATAACATTCGTTTGCCCTAACTGGTTTAGTAAATATAATAAACCTAAGTAAATCCTGGTGTGTATGTAATGTATTCTGTAACTTTAACTGCAGCCGAACGTCATTGGAGGAGTGGTTATTGAAAACACCTTCAAAAAAGAAGCAAGCCAGCAGCGGTGCCTCTCTCTGGCTTTGAAGATTCCTAATTACTGCTTGGAAGACTGCCATTGCTCGCACGGGAGAGAGAACAAAACGATGTTGTAAGTGAACGACCACAGATATTCTACATGGACTGTTGCTATCTGAATATCCTGAATGGACTGACTAAAATGTACAATGACATTGGACTCTGGTATCTTTGACATGCTATATTATGGAATAAACTATAATTGTGATACCACTAGCGTATATGGTATTTTTTACTGTATGTAATACAACCTACAACTTAGCTCACCATTTATCTGTATGCCTATGCCTGACTTATG
>BHFT01059851.1:0-25514 GCA_004320025.1 Laticauda laticaudata
CCTCCAGGTATTCTTCGATAATGGCCTGCACCACTTCTCTGACCACAACGCTGATGGTGTTGTGTGGCACCCTCCAGGTGTACTGCATGTTCCTGTACGTGGTCCCGGAGTCCAGGTGGTGCAGATTCAGTGCCACCTTCAGTCCTGGGTCCAGGCTGGGCCGGAAGTTGGTGTTTGCCTTGGTCAACTGACCCATTGCCTGAAGCATCGATGTACAAGAACTTGTAGTCAGCATCGAACATGGCGTTGGATACTTCATCTGCTCAAAATTTTACATCCTCTTTCCATCCGTTGGTGCAGTGTGACCTGGGCTTCAAATAATATATACTTTTCATTCTGATTTTGCTTAGTACATTCTAAAGCTACTTACTATTTTATAAAATAAAAAAGAATAAGTTTATAATATAATTAAAATAATAATCCATAGCAAATTAAACTCTATTATTAAATCCAGTTTNTCTAACATTATTTCAGGTATAAATACAATATAATCTTATGTACTTTTGCAGTCTTTTTTAAAATCATATATTTACCCACTATTTCTGAATAAATTTTGTTTCTTTACATCTTATTTTAAACCTTTATAACTTCTCTTCCCTTTTTCCCTTCCTTTCTTCTCTAATCCTACCTTTACCCCCTTGTCTCTTAGTATATTTTTTATCTATTCTATTTCAGTTTTCTATTTATCTTTTCTCATTAACACAAAGTCTTGGTCTGTGTCTGCCCAGTGGACTGGGGCGGTCAAGCTAACAGCAAACGATGGGCAGTACTCTTCACTTGTCTCAGCATTCGAGCAGTCCATATCGAAGTCATCGAATCTATGGATGGCTCTTGCTTCATCAATGCCCTGAGAAGGTTTCAAGCACACAGAGGCCCAGTCAAGGTATTCAGGTCTGACTGTGGAACGAACTTTGTAGATGCTTGAAAAGAACTACAGATAGAAGATGGCATTCACCCTGACTCGCCAATCGATGGCTACCTTAAAGCCAATAAATACACATGGATATTTAATCCTCCCCACTCATCTCATATGGAGGGAGCATGGGAATGCATGATTGGAATAGCTCGTGAGGTCCTTGATTCAATGTTGGTGAAGCACCTAAACTGATACATGAGACGTTATCTACCCTTATGGCAGAAGCCATGGCCACCATCAATGGTCGACCTTTAGTTCCGGTCTCTTCAGATCCTGAGAATCGAACCATTCTCACTCCAGCTGCCTTGCTAACTCAGAAGACAGGTGATTGGCCCGTGCTGTTCTAAGGACTTGCACAAACAACAATGGAGACAAGTTCAACAGCTTGCCAACACCTTTTGGAACTGTTGGAAGCAAGAGTACCTGTCTACAAGACTGCCGTAAATGGAAGACCAAAGAACCAAACCTCGAAGAGGGAGACCTTGTCTTGCTGAAAGACAAGGATGTGCATCACAACACATGGCCTGTGGGACTTGTGTCTCAAACCATGCCCAGCTCTGATGGACTTATCCACAAAGTCAAGGTCCTGATGGTGAGGTCACTAGATTCCTCCTGTGACTAGCAGACCTTTACCAAGAAGCTCTACACCAGGCCGATCACTGACCTTGTGCTACTGCGGAGAAGGGCTGAACTTGAAGATTGAACCACAAGCTTTGCATGCTTTGCTTTGTTTGTTGCTTTGTTTACTGTTTTTCTTAGTTATATAGCTAACTGTTTCTCTTAGTTATATAGTTATCCGCTATTTAGTTAGTATTACTGTCTACTGATGATCTTAGTTTATAGTTAATTTTTTTTCTCCTAATAGTGGAATTTTCAATTCTAGGCAGGGAGTGTGCTGTCCAGCCAGTGTATGGGAATTGGATAGTTAGGTGGCAATTGTGAGCTGTCCCCTTAAGGTAATGCATCATGATAAATGTAGTTAAGATATCCTGGGAAATGTAGTCCATGTCACATAACCACATCTGTAATCCTGATTGGTCACTAAATTGACCCTCAATGGGTTGGAGGTTTCCTCAATCTTGGCTGAACTCACAGACTTGTGGTAACTGTTCTACTTCTATCATTACAAGATGAGAGAAAAAAGATAGGAGATAACCATCTTTTTACCTACGAGACAGATATATAAAGGATTGGTCATTAAAGAACTTTGTCACAAATGTGAGTTATGATACTTGATGAACCAATAATAAAGACTTTGTATGTACATTTTGTTGAGTTTATCTATCTGCATCTGTACAGAAGACAAAATCTACCACTGTACAGAATACAGAACACTGGCACACTTCCTTTTTGATGATCATTATCTGTGTTTCAACTAGTTTTAGAAGCAATGTTTCCTCTTTTTTACCTGTTTACATGTCACACTTGTCTCTGGTAATTCTAATTATTAGAATAAGGATTATTTTTACTTTTATAAGAAATTCATATCTAATCAGGATAGGTTACAAACATAACCTGTCACAAAGAGAGATGTTGAAATCCAAAAACGTCTGTTTAAAAGGCAGATTGAAAAATTTAAAAGCCTGTATGTTGTTGGAAGAAATGTCTATCTGGGTTCCAAGTGAGGAGAAAGATACTGGAAACATGGAAACTGCTTGAAAAGATGGTTTAATGGTGGACAGGGCCACATGGAGTTTGAAGTCCTAGGCAAAATGGAGCACTTGGTGAGATAGGGAGAGAGATTTATACCCTTAGGCTTTGAACTTGCTTCCTGTTTCTGTGGCAAGAAATGTATCCTGACTGGTTGTCAGACTCCCATGGGGCCATGTAGGGATAACCTTGTAGGTTGTCTTGAATCCCAAGCTTGGTTGAATCTTGCTGGGTGATGTAATGAACAGGCTTTGGGCAATTCCTATTATGGCTTACTTAATAGCTTGGATCTGAGTGATCCCATCACCCTGGAGTTTATCGTCTTTGGTCTTGTAGATAGGATGGCTGTCTTTCTGGGGTTATTAACAAAGGTGGAGGCTGCTTTCCAACAGCATGTTTCTCCTTTTTGCCTTTTTAATATTTCCTAGAATATTTCATTCTTCTAGGAGAGGAGTGGGTGCTAACTTTCTGTTAAAAGCCAACACAATTTGGGTTCTTTTTTTCCTTCGTATACCTTCAGGAACTTAAAAACAAGCCAGAAATAAACTCCATTTTTTCGCAAACCCAGTGGCTCTGTTCACACAACATGATGCATACAGATCAAATTCGGGCCGTGAAGTCAGTCGAGAAGGCTTAAAATTGCCACGGTTTGCTCATGAATTTATTACAGGCCTACAATCAACATACCAACATCCATGTGAACATAGTTTAAAAGATGGAGGAGAACAAGAAGACAGTTTCTCAGAGTTCTTCCACCGGACAACGCATGAGCAAGAAATCATGTAAATTCATCCAATTGATTTCATTCATTGGGGAAGGAGGGAAAGAGAGCAAAAGGGCCAGTAATGCGCGTGCGTAATAGTAGTTATCAGTCAACGCGGATTTTCTCCTATCCAATTGTCCAATCTCTGCTATGCGGCTTTGCAGTTCGCCGCGAATAGAGCGACTGAGTCCCGCCTCTTCCTCTGTTGTACATCCGCAGTTGAGGTATCACGAGGCATCTGGAAGCCGTTCTTTCTCTTTTTGTGAATCGACTCGTGTGGCAGCCATCATGGTAATCGCGGGCTAACGGCCGAGGCCTTGTCCAAGGCGCTTTTCTTAAGATTTGCTGAAGTCGAGAGTGATTGTGAAAGGTTTCGGGATAGCCTTTGCTGATTTTAGCCGAGAAAGAAGAAGACGGAAAGACGTGGGGAGAAGGGCCTAAGAGTCTTATCCTGGGCGTAAATGGAAGAGATGATAGCGGACGGTTAACGACGGCCGGGGATGGGATTTTGTCAGCTTTTTATCATTCTCTTCTTGTTGGATAGATAGAATAATACTTTTCGGCCATGCTGAGAAAGTCTTTTAACAGAAGTTTCTTAGATTTCTGTAACTTCTAGGGCCGCGTGTTTGCAAATTTATGACGTGTCTACCATCTAAATGGTTTTGGGCTGAGAATATATTGTATTATAATTATATAAGTTCAGTGTAGCATGTAAAGAAGTTTCTTTCTTTGAAGGATTGTTAGAAGCTGCATAATTCTATACATTCGTCTAGTAATGAATCATTTAAATAATTAAACTTTATCTGATTAAGGTGTTCAAGCGTTATGTTGAGATTGGCCGAGTTGCTTACATTTCATTTGGACCACATGCAGGAAAACTAGTTGCAGTGGTTGACATCATCGACCAAAACAGGGTAAGTTTCACTGCTTATGTTATATGTCTAAGATGGTGTATTGTGATAAAAAGTGATAAAAAATTGTACTTAGCACTCTTTATTCCATCTTTTAGTCCACCAAAAGAGTAATGTACAATACTTTAATTGGCCAAGAGTGGTTAGACACACAAGAAATTTGTCTCCAGTGCAGAAACTCAGTGCATGTGTAAAACAAAGTGATGATTACGATAATTACAATAATAATATCAATAATATCAATAAGAAAGTTATAATAAAGATGAGAAGGATAAATACACAGCTATACCACATAGAAGATAATACTGTGGTTTTTCTTACTCTGTAGCTTCCTTTTCTACATAGTTGAGTGTCTTTTAGAAAATATGATTTATGTTAAACACTCGAGGTTATTAGCATACTAGTTACAGAAGGGGATTTTTTCAATAGTATAAAAGTGCAGGCCTCTAACTTCTCAACAAGCTAGATTTCCTAGATGAGTATCTGAACAGGTTGCTTTCTGAGTACATTATACTTTGAAAGATAGAATCTTGTATAGGTGTTCCTCCAAGTTAGTTTCTGTAACCAAGCTTGATTTACTCTGAATTCTTTTAAAGTACAGTGATTGCATTATGGATAAAAACACATTTTACTTTCCTAGGTATGATTATTTTTGCCAAGTTTATAAGTACTTAAGGAAAATCTTTTGTAATTTGCTAATATATAACATCCTTTTCATTTAGTTTCATTGTGTTCATTAAAAGTACCTTTAAGAATGTATGTTGGTTTGTGATGTGAAATAGTTATGTTGGTATAAAATAGTATTCACGCTAGTGTTGTTGAGGCTCCTTTAAATCTTTTTAAATCTTGGTAGAAATTAAAACCTATGGTGTCTTATAATGTTATGTGAAATGAGCTAAAAATAGGAAAAAGTCACATCTCCATTAAAACTCAATTTACTTCTTAAAAGCTATACTTTTAATAAATCCAGGTTTTTTTGTAGGCTGTTGAAAGTATGTTTTTGCGTTAAATGTTAATCTGGAAAATACATTTCTCCCTTGGTTTTTACAGGCCCTAGTTGATGGCCCTTGCAGTGGTGTCAAAAGGCAGGCTATGCCCTTCAAATGCATGCAATTAACTGATTTTGTTCTGAAGTTTCCTCACAGGTTGGTTATGGTACTTCAATATTACTACCTCTAAATTTAAATCAAATAAATACTTGCCTTACTGCTGGTATTGCAAGAATGTGAAGAGTATATCCTATTTTATTATTATTGAAAACTTTATGAGAATATGGAGAAAGCTCTTGTATATTTATTCCCAAGAAGAATCCTTGATGTCAGCATGGGCTATTCTGTTATTTTAATTTTCTATTTAATTTAAAGTAAATTATCATAAAATGGTTGTACAAGATATACAGGTGTTTTTTTTTCAGAATTATGCAGCTATTTTACAGGTCATCCTCGACTTACAACAATTCATTTAGTGATGTTCAAAATTAATGGCACTAAAAAGTGACTAGTGTGACTTTCACATTTACGACCATTGCAGCACTGCCATAGTCGTGATCAAAATTCAGACACTTGGCAACTAATTCATATTAATAACGGTTGCAATATCTTAGGGTCAGGTGATGTCCTTTTGTAATCCTCAGACGAGCAAATCAGTGCGGAAGCCAGATTTACTTAACTGTTGTTAATTTAACAATGTTAATGATTTAATTAGCAACTGTAGCAAGTAAGGTTGTAAAATGAGGCAACACTCAATAAATGTCTCACTTAGCAAAAAAAAAAAATTGGCCAACATTGTCATAAGTCGAGGAGTACATGTACATTCCAAAGCACAACACAATTGTGATTATTAATATTACTTCTGAGTGTATTTAAAGCTGGCTTATTTAGAATTAATATTTATACATATTGGATATATGGCCTAGTAGGTCATATATATATATATGATGTTGGTAACTAAAACTGAGATGGAGATACTTTGGAAGTCTTGATGAAGACTGATGACTTGAAAGGAGCTCTATTTATGTCTTAACTAGATTTCTGTTAACAAATAAACGTTTAGAAATTCCTAAAAATATAATTACTTTAGCACCAATATTGGCTTTAGATCAGGCATGTCCAACTCATGGGCCACATGCAGTTCCATAAGATAAAAAATATAAAGGAAGTGTATTATTTATAAAGATTGTCTATATTACATATTTCATATACAGCTCAAGACAATTCCTATTTGCACAAAGAGTTCCAGGCAAACCAAAAGGTTGAACAATTATGCTCTAGGTGGAATCCTATTGTCCCTGAAGGAGCACTGCTGTTTCTTGGGTTTGTCCTGGACTCACTGTTTTAGATCTGCAGATAGAAGCCATGGCAAGGAAGTTTTTGTCTCTAGATTCAGTTATGCCTTAACTGTACAAAGATGTGATACTTTATTACCATGTGTCATGACTGCATCATGCTAAATATTTGGACTCTGTTCCAAGTGCTGATTATTACCTTTACAGCTTATATGGTAGAGACCAGGAACCATTGCACTAATAATTTTGCTTGCCCTGTAAGATTGGGCTTGTTTAAATTATTGTTATAGATCAGTGATGGCTAACCTTTTCCATGCTGCGTGCCAAAAGTGCTTGTGTGCTTGCACCCATAATGCAATGCACGTGCAACCCTCTGCGCATGAGCTCGCACTGCATGTTTCTATGCATGCACACATGTCTCCCTCCCACATGCACGGCAGATACCCAACAGCTGGCTGGCAGGAAGTGCATGCGCATGTGCAGTGGGGCTTTTCCAAGCGACCTCTTGCGTGCTGGCGGAAGTGGCTCTGCGTGCCACTTCTGGCACGTGTGCCATAGATTCACCATCACGGTTATAGATTATCCTGGATAATAGTAAGGCTGGTCCCTTCACTTAACATTCTAGAAAACCCTGGATTACTTCTTAATTAGTAGATAAATTGGATAGTCACTAGGAAGTCATTTTTAGCCATGTTACCTTGCTCTAACAATCCTTAGTTTTATATGGATTGTTTATGTATAGGCAATCAATTTGGAAAATTGGGTATTTTATAAATAAATTACTAAAAGTTTTGTTGTTCCTTTCCTATCAGTTTTAGATTCCAGTTCCAATTTCAAGTACTGGATTAATACCACACAGTAGGCTATATTTGTTCTACCATGCTATTCAAGCATAATCTGAAATTCCAGGTCCTCATGTGTTCGGTCTTAGGTGAAGACCTTAGAAACCTCCAAAAATACACTGCTCGAAAAAATAAAGGGAACACAAAAATAAGACATCCTAGATCTGAATGAATGAAATATTCTTATTAAATACTTTGTTCATTACATAGTTGAATGTGCTGACAACAAATCACACACAAATTATCAATGGAAATCAAATTAGCAACCATGGAGGCCTGGATTTGAAGTTACATTCAAACTTAAAGTGGAAAAAAACACTACAGTCTGATCCAACTTTGATGTTATGTCCTTAAAAACAGTCAAAATGAGGCTCAGTAGTGTGTGTGGCCTCCACATGCCTGTATGATCTTCCCTACAATGCCTGGACACTGCCTGATGAAGTGATGGATGGTGGTCTAAGGGATCTCCTCCCACACCTGGACTAAAGCATCCCCAGCTCCTGGACAGTCTGTACAATGTGGAGCAAGATGTGATGTCCCAGATGTGTTCAATGGGATTCAGGTCTGGAAACGGGTGGGCCAGTCCATAGCATCAGTGCCTTCATCTTGCAGGAACTGCTGACACACTCCAGACCCAGGAGGTCTAGCATTGCGTGTGCATTAGGAGGAACCCAGGTCCAATCGCACCACCACATGGTCTCACAAGGGGTCTGAGGATCTCGTTACCTAATGGCAGTCAGGCTGCCTCTGGCGAGCACATGGAGGGCTGTGCACGCCCCTAAAGAAATGCCACTCCAAACCATTACTGACCCACTGCCAAACTGGTCATGCTGGAGGATGTTGCAGGCAGCAGAACGTTCTCCATGACATCTCCAAACCCTGTCACATCTGTCACGTGCTCAGTGTGAACCTGCTTTTATCTGTGAAAAGCACAGCACCAGTGGCAATTTGCCAATCTTGGTGTTCCCTGGGAAATGCAAAACATCCTGCACGGTGTTGGACTGTAAGCACAACCCCCACCTGTGGATGTCGAGCCCTCATAACACCCTCATGGAACTGTTTCTGACCGTTCGAGCCCGCATGCACATTTGTGGCCCGCTGGAGGTCATTTTGCAGGGCTCCGGCAGGGCTCCTCCTCTCCCTCGCACAAAGGTGGAGGTAACAGTCCTGATGTTTGGGTTGTTGCCTCCTACGGCCTCCATGTCTCCTGATGTACTGGCCTGTCTCCTAGTAGTGCCTCCATGCTCTGGACACTATGCTGACAGAAACAGCAAACCTTGCCACAGCTTGCATTGATGTCATCCATCTGGATGAGCTGCACTACTGAGCCACTTGTGTGGGTTGTAGACTCCGTCTCATGTTACCACTAAAGTGAAAGCACCACCAGCATTCAAAAGTGACCAAACCATCAGCCGAAAGCAGAGGAACTGAGAAGTGGTCTGTGGTCACCACCTGCAGAATCACTTCTTTATTGGCATGTCTTTGCTGCTTTCCGCCTGTTGTCTATTCCATTTGCACAACAGCATGTGAAATTGATTGTCAATCAGTGTTGCAACCTAAGTGGACAGCTTTATTTCACAGAAGTGTGATTGACTTGTAGTTACATTGTGTTTAAGTGTTTCCTTTATTATTTTGAGCAGTGTACTTTACCAAACTGCTTACTTATATGCATGACTTGTAATAGTGAACATAATGTTAATATTCACTTTTCATGAATTGAGAAAGAATGAAATAATAGTCTTAGTGGACACCCATTGAAATATGAACTAGCATTGTGCTGCAGCTGCCTAAAAACCCAATAGTCTGGCCGTGTTAACAAAGGGATAGAAGCAAGATCACATGAAGTATTAGGAGTGTCAAACTCAATTTCACTGAGGGCTGGATCAGCGGACACCAATTCTAGCGGTGCCCTGCCGACTTTCCCGCTCATGCAGAGGGAAGCCCCACTACCCCCGAGCCACCCCACCACATGCCAGGTGCTGTGGCGGAGCTATGCCTTCCAGGAATGCCAGCAAAACAGAGAAATTGGCTGCAACTCTCAGCTCGGAGTAGAGATGCAGTCTTCAAGACAGAAGGCTGCCTTCAATCCAGGGAAGAGCCTGCAGCCTTGGGGTCTATGTGAAGGAACTGCATTGGTCGGACAGTGCCTTGAAAGTGCTTTGGAGTTGCTGCCTCGCAGACGAGGGTGGGGCTTGGCTCCTCATTTAGCAGCCCTGGTGAAGGAGGTGCATCATCGGTGGCAACTCCGTCACTGCTCAGCAGACCTGCCCAGCCTGAAAGAGGCGAAGCGGCCAGCTAGCCCAAGTAAAGCTGGTAAAGCACGGCCAGACTTAGCAGGCAAAAAATGGCCACTGCTAGTGGGGAAAGCCTGATCGCCATTAGCATCCTGTCTGCCCAGGCCCAGCAGGGATGGTGGAGGCATGCAATCCCAGCTGGGCTTGGGTGCCGATGGGGATCCATCTTTCCCTGCTCATGGTGGCTACCTTTTGCCTGCTGGGAATGGGCATGTTATGCCACCTCTACTCAACCTTTCTAGCTGGCTGATTCGCCTCCTATGGGCTGGGCCAGGCTGATGCTCTGGGCAGCAACTTTCATGGACCTGTGTGAGACGATGGTGGCGTTGGTAGTGCTGTGGTTTGAAATGGTATAGGATCTTCTCCTTGAGGGGATTATGAGATCATCATGCTCTCTTCCAACTCTGGTAATTTTGTTGTAATTTGATATTTTCTTCCTATTGGGGGCAGAATGTGACTCTCTTCCTGGAAAAATATTTGTGTCCCTGTAATATACTATAGCATAGCATGAATTGCAAATGCAGCCATTGTATAGTATAATTTGAGCTGTCAGTTACTAGTTATTTCATAAAAGAAGAAAAGCTAAGTATTTTTGAAAATAATGTTTTGTGTGAGAGGTTTTAAAAGGGACTAATATGAGAAGTTATTGTTGCTATGATTGTTTTTTTCTGTACCATTCACTTAAATATTAGCAGAAATTAGTAAATTTCTGGTACAGAAAAATAAATATTTTTAAGGGTTCTTAATGTATGTTGATTGTAAATTAAAGGTAATCTTATAAATATATATATATTTTAAACACAGTGCTCGTCAAAAATGTGTTCGAATTGCCTGGGAAAAAGAAAACATTAATGAGAAATGGAAGGCCACCAGATGGGCAAAAAAAATTGAGGCTAGGGAAAAGGTATGTGTTTGAAACAGTACAAAACATGCAATACTTTTGAGTTAAATGTCATTTTGGAAGCAGCTAAATCAAGTACAAATAGGAACTCACTCTCTGCAGTATATGTTGCCAGTTAACTGCCTATGTAATCAGTTTTTCAGCAAACACTTTTAAATGTTTCTGCCATTTCAAGCGCAGCAGACTGTAGGACTTTAGAAAACAATTGAGATTGTCCTTTTTCCTTATACTCTTGTCCTGAACTTGCAACAAAACAAAGCATTTGTTCCACATGGTTTCAGACAATAAGAACTTGAACAATAGGAACTTGAAATAACTCTTTTATACCTCACACATTATCCTAGGACAGCAGAAGTTGGGATAGTAGCAATAGCACTCAGTCTTTACAGCATTCTCTGAGTAATTCACAATGCCGTCATATTGCCCCCAACAATCTGGTTCTCATCAATGTTGGAAGGGTGAGTCAACATTTTGAACCCTGTCAAGATCAAACTCTAGGCTCTGGGCAGTTTGTCTGCAATACTGCATTCTAACTAAAGAGCTGTGATGATGCAAGTGGTTAGAATGCAGTACTGCAGGCTAATTTCACTGCCAGGAGTTTGTTTCTGAATGGCTCAAGGTGGACTTAGCCTTCTGAGGTCAGTAAAATGAGGTTGTTGGATGAGATATCCTGACTATATAAGCTGCTTAGAGGGCTTAAGTGCTATTACTGCGCCATTAGGGCTCATCAGTGCTACATGCTGCCTACTATTCAGACTTGAAAAAATATCCAAAAGGAATGATTTTTTTGAAGTGCTTCTAATAGAAAATAGGCAATCACTGTTTCACTCCAGCCTAGTTAGAGCATTTATGCTCTTGCGCTTTTGTATGAGAAGAAGGGATATAAATGTCAATATTGGAAGCACAATAAATCGGCTTTTTCAGCCTGTTTGTACAATCTTTTAAAAAGATCTTAGAGAGGCTTAGTTTTGTGTCTTTTTAATTAAAATATTTTTATTCCTCGGATTCTTTAAATTTCTTTCCGTTAGTCTTATGTTTTTTTGTAGTTTTAATCATTTTAGTAGTACATATATCATTGGTTACACATGCATATAGATAAAAGGATCTGAAATGAATCTGTACCACTTTGTTGAATGCTTCACAACCTTTTTTCTCTGGATGACTGGGCATTTATTATTCAGTGAAGCCAAAAGGATAAACTTTAATCTGAACTTATTGAAAAAAATGTATGTCATTATAATAAGAATATCAAAAACAAATTGTTTAAATAGCTTCAGTTTTATATTCATGTTTTTGATAATTTATATGTAGTTTAGTTTATTGTCGTTGCACCTCATACAACAAAATTAAGTACCATCTTCAGTGTACATTATGATAGAGTTACTGACCTGGAATAGAACCTGTTTTTCAGCCTATTTGTCCTTGTTTTTATTATCCCGTATTTTATCCTGTATGCTAAGAGTTATATGATTGTGGTGAAAAAAAATATAGCTTAACCTGTGATTTTAGACACAAAAATTAGAGTGTGCGCTTCTTTGATACTAGAGATATTTGCAGTAGTTTTGTCTTACTGTTTCAGGTTGTATTCTATTACTGACCGTAATTGGGATCAACAGCACCATTGTTAAATGACATAAAATGCTATGTTGTGTGACCACCAACTTAATGGGAGACGTAGTTATTAAATGGATCCTACAAGGTTGTTAAGGGCAATTATTGGTTTCTCTGTTGATTCTACTAGTTGTAAGATAGCAGTGAAGATTAAAAATGGCAGTCACATGACCACAGGATACTGTGACCATCATAATTGCAAGTCAGTTGCAAATACTCCAACCGCAATACCATGACTATGGGTAATGATGCAGTTTGAAGGATCATCTATAAATCTCATTTAGAGCCATTGTAATTTTGAATGGTTGCTGAATAGTCATTAACGTCTACCTGTACTGCATCAGTACCTAGGACACACAGGACAATATTATACCACCCTGTTGCTTTCAGATACTGATTCTTTTACAACATTCAATATTGCCAAATTCTATCCAGCAGTAGAATTATCTATCATCGGATCCTTTTTTTTAAAATGACTCTACCTTTCCCCTTTATGCTGATCTAATCATCTTGATAAAGATGATTTTGAAAATAAAAGATGTATGGGATGACTAGTTATATTTTATTAATGCATAAAGAAGCTGGCAGTTTTTGGTAAGACTCAGGATCTCAGACTTCTTTGTCAAAAAATCTTTCCATAGAAAGCCAAAATGACGGATTTTGATCGTTATAAGGTCATGAAAGCAAAGAAAATGGTAAGTACAATTGCTATATTGTGTTATTTCCAAATAAACTTTCCTAACACTGAGTATAATTGTTTCAGGTGCAAGATAAAATTCTTAACTTTGCAATGTGCAATTTTTGCTTGATTTATTATTGTTATTGTTATGTAGTTTAACTTAAAAATTTAAATTACATATTTGGGAGTTGCATGCTACTTATCGTAGATTTATTGGAGTAGTGTAAATAAAACACTAAAAAATCTGTAAAAAATCTAAATGTGTAAAATGTCAATTCTTGATGCAGTTGGCTTTCTACTTTCAGTAAGTTTCTTTTGAAATAAAGTAATGTGAATAGGATTCTTCAACAGTATTATAGTTCTGTTTTTTTCTGCAGAACTTAATCGAAAGTTTAAGAAAACTAAATACTGAAATATGACATTTTTCAGTTGCTCATAAGTAAATAATTTATGAAAATGGATAATTCTTGCCTTATAAACGTATAATATAAAATATAAACATAATTATTTTACAGAGAAACCGGATCATCAAGCATGAAGTTAAAAAGCTTCAAAAGGCATCTTCTATCAAGAAAGCATAAATTGTCAACAAATAACACTTCAATTAAACATGCACCTAACATGATCCGTGACATGCCTCATTATTTTTCTCTTACTTTCACCAAACTAACAAAACATGAATATTGTAAAACTGCTGTGTTTAATGAATAAACCTTAGTGGTAAAAGGATAGGACTGCTCTGCATACATTGGGCAGATACATATATTGACTTGTCTACATGTAATATATATTTATCTGAAGAAGCACAGTCACAGCAGTGGTTTAAAACACAAGCATCACAAAAAATATAAAAGCCTGTAATTATCCAAGTCAGAAAAAAAAAATCACTATCTTCAGACTCCAATCTCACCCTCCTAATATTTGGGGCAAAAACCAGCTCTTTCACTCCCAGAAGGTTAAGGGGATGAGGGCCTGCTGGAAATCAAGATGAAGGGAGTTCAATAACTATTGGTACTATGGAAAAAGCATGCTTACTAAGTCCTGTTAGATGGCAATATTTGAGAGAGAAGGCCTGGAGCATGCCTACAGTATCCATTCTGTTAATATGCAAAACCAGAGAAGTTTTGTAAACCTGACCTGTTGTATGAATTGTACCCAGAAAAAAATTGAGCAAATCAGCTTGTACAACACTACAAAGAATGTGTTTTGCTATGATCTGGCAGGTTGTAATTTCTAGATGGTGTTCAAGACAGCCTCATGTAGCACATCACAATCTCAATGGCAAGTAAATTGTGGCTGAGTTATTGAACAAAGCTCTTCAGTCCTGCAAAGCCCTTCTTGCCACTTTAGCAACAGCTACCACCTGCTCCCAGTTTATACCAATGTGAGCTGCCCACTATTTCTAGAAGGAGGAATAAATTATGTCCATGTACTCGTAAGCAATGGCTATTGCAAACTCCAGATTTTCCAAGTTTATATTAAATACGCTTTCCATTTTGCTCTCTACAGCCATTGTGTCTGCTTTGCTTCATTTCAGTTCCATGCACACAAACCCTTTATTGCGGGAACAAGATGTACTACTTTACTATCTTAACAATGCTTTAAAAAGTTCAAATGGGAGAAACAATACCAAAATTGGCATAACAACAGATCCAGGAAGGACAAGAACAGGGAAATTCACCAATCAGGCTGTAGTGAGCATAGTTTAAAACAGTATCGGGCTAAAGTAATAGAAGACCTTGGCGTCTGGAAAACAATTTTGTAAGTCAGCATAATTTCCAGCCAGCTTCTCTACAAGACAGTTAAAATTTAAACTAACACAAGCAAGGATATATAATATCCTTGCTTGTAATAGACAAGGGCTCAGAATATTTTATATTTTGACATTTTATTGAAAGGCTTACAGCACTATTCTGTTTATTCCTTCCTACATTCCAAGAAAAGATGGAATGGGGTGTTTTTTTTAGTTCCATCTGTTTTGGAAGTAAATTCTGGCAGGTCTCATGCAATTGCTGTGTTGCACTTTCATGCTTCTGAATTGAAAGCATATTGAACTGCAGATGGCCACTATCTAACGGCCATAGACAATTTTGGGTTTGTCAGTTTCTTAACATGTATTACCCATTCAGTTGAGTCTGACTGCATATTTCTATAGGTCAGGTGCCTTCATGTCCTCCGATCTATCACTTGGATTTTCCTGTGACAGCTGATGGCCTGATTTCTTTTTAATTTTAAATTTATGGCAAAAATGATTACAGATCTATTCAATGCAAAATAATGTAATGCTTAAGGCTATTTAATTATGGTTAATTATGTATTGGCTCTGACAACTTTTGCAGTCAGTCTTTGACATGTCAACCAATGTTTAGTAGTGCTTTCTGCCTGAAAACAATTATACTGCATGCTCTAGAACACAATTGGGTTTTTTTTTTACTTCAGTCAGAAAATTACTATTTGCCTCCATCTTGATACAGAGAATTTTACATTGAAGAAAAATGTGTGAAATGTACATTATTCCAATTGTAACTTTAGATCAGGAGACTGGGCTTGCTATTTTTTAATTGAATTGGTGTGAGCTGCTGTTTCTATTAAGGGGATCCTCAACTTATGATCATTTGTTTAACCACAGTTCAGTTATGATTATCCTGAAAAAACTGACTTACAACCTGGCCTTGAAGTTTCAATCATTACACCATGCTCACAATGATGTGATCACACTTCAGTTATTTTGACGACAGTTGCAGTATCCTACAGTGATTCTTCCCAGTCACTTTCCAACATACAAAAGTCAATTGGAGAAGCCATATTTGCTTAACAATTGTGTGATTTGCTTAATGCCTATAGCAAAATAGGTTGTAAAATTGGATGTGGTCACATGACACTTAATGACTGTTGCTTCATGAATTTTTTCAGGCCTAGTTATAGTTGTAATTGAGGATTACCTGCAATGGAACCAATGTCTAATTCAATGTGTGATATTTCTGTGCATTATATTTTTGAAAAACTAGAATCCAGAGTAATCTGTCCACAATATCTGTACTGGTGGATTAATGATCTGATTTTAAATGAGGTAGCTTTCTAGACTAAGGTCAGATAAGTTATTCTAAGTTTTTCTAACTCCAGTTTTCATTCTAAGACGATCTGCTTTAAGCTTATATGTACAATCCATCTTTTTTGTCTCCAAAACATTTTGTTGCCTTCAACTCTAGTATACTGCAGATCCTTCGTGCTACAGTTAGCTTGAAAAATGTCATTTTTGACCTAGCAAGTGCAACAAGATCTGCTTAGCCATGGGAACTCACTTCAGATTGAATATGGGTTGGTGTCCTCAATTGCCCTTAAGAGAAGAAGAAACAATCATTGTGTATAACATATGTATTTGTTATCAAATATGTTATCCTGAAGTAGCTTTTTCTATCTGGATATTGCCTCAATCTTTTTATAGTTAGCCATTGTTGTATAGTCAGTAATTTGATGAATCATTTTTGAATAGGTTTAGGCATATGTACAATTCAAGTACATATAGTACATATGTCCATATAATTGTACATATATGTACAATTCAAGTACCCAAACAGTAATTCTTTGGGCATGATCGCAAGCAAGCATATTTTAAAAAATATATTTACCATTTTCCTGATTATGTACCATTTTTCTGTTTATGTGAGAATAAGCAAAGAGGAAGAACTTACAAAACTCCTCTTACATATAAAATCTAAATTATGAATATTTATTTAGGTCTGTGTAATATAAAGAAAAAAGGGAAATAAGATCTAGTACTAATATTTGCATTTTCCTGCAAATTTCAATATATGCTTAACGTTTTTTTTTACAGATTCCGTTTGAGAAACTGAATATAGTAGGGGGAAAAGTTTAGACATTTTTTTCAGTTAGTATTTTGTGACACCTTTAACAAACATAGCTTCCAATATTTCCTATAATAGCCTTGTAATCTGTTGGAATATCCAGTCTGATTTTAATTTCAATTTTAGTTCCTGGCTTCAGCAAAGGGAGAAAACATTCATGTAGTTGGCCAGCAAAGAGGAGACTGATGCTGGCACTTGAGATGAAGATTGCAGAAGCGATGGGCAGAAATACAATTGTCATGTGAGAAGCAGAGCATTTAGTGGTGAAACATTTGCAGGAGACTTGTCTAGAGGGATGGCAGGAGGCACAGATGGGGGAAGCAAGAGAAAGTGTGTGTGCACGTGCACAATGGGTTAATGGAGGCTGAGGAGTTGTAATTGGAATAGATACTCCAATATCACAAATAGTTTGAAAAGTACTAAGGGAAAAGCCAGTCTTGGTAAGGAACAAAATGAAGCAGGAGTCGGGAACTGGAATTCACAATGCACAAAATCAAATCCTGAAACTGATTCCAGCTATTGAAGGCAATCTGCATTTTAAACCTCCCTGATTAGTATAGGTGAGCTTGAGTTAGAACTTAAGTTGTAGATCCTAACTTAAGTGCCAGTGTGTGTTTACTTTCTGTTAAGAATTGCCTCTCCTCCTAATTTAAGAAAGTGAAGACTTGAACCTTTTTAAAAGGAATCATAAATTAAAGACTACATGCACTGTGATAAGATAGTAGGATTTTCAGGCCAGGGAAGTTTTGCTTTGCTTCTTGGAGTTTGACTCTTAAGCTGTAACATTCAATTTCTTTGCCAATTATCAAACATTGGCTACAGAACCAAGAATATCTTCATTTAGAACTTTCACCAAACTGTTCAGAATTGCAAGATGTCCACGGGATATTGTAAAAAAAAAAAGGTGCAATTGAAACTCCATTTTTTAAATAAAATTTTTATTTGGGTTTTCACAAAACATAATACAAGTAAAATTTCTTTTTTTGAGAATAGCATGGTCCCAGACTATCACTTCTCCATACAGACACAAATTCAATTTCATATTCATCTTTGTATTCTATTCCATATCTTATTACTATTTTAACATTTTCTTAATAGTAACCTTCCCTTAGTTTTCTCAATCTTACTTTTAATTATCTCATTCATTTCCAAATTCAATTATACATATATATCTTTTTCTAAGTTTCAATATCTTTCTAGTCATATTTATACTTTTGTCTGTCCTGTTTCAATTTCATATTTTCTTTTCTCATTAAACAAAAATTTTCCCTGCAGTTACTACTTGGAGTATGACACCTTTGTATCTTTTAATTTTTATCCATTCTACTCTTATTTAAACTTCAATATATGCCTTTACAATTATAACATTCAATATAACATGACTTCCAGTCGAATTCTGCTTAGTACATTCTTAAAATATGCACTAAGTTCTTAAAGAGAAAACATATATATAACAATAATAAACAAAATACTTATTCTATTCCAATTCAGCTCTCTCATTAATGTTAGTTATAATCTTTGACATCTTTAACTTTTCTTTTCAATAGGGTATCATACTTCTAGGAACACTTATATTTCCATAATTTTTCATGTTTCATGTTTCTCTTCACTTAAATTTTTATAACGCATTTATAATAAATAAAATGTTCCCCTCCTTTCCTAATTTCATTCTCTCATTCTCTTTATTTCATTTATTTATTGAACATTCCATTATATTACAATGAGTATTTCATCTATCATTTTAATCACACTTGTTTCATATTTTCAAGGTTCATTTCTATTTCTAATATAACAATACTATCTTGTGTACCCTTGCAGAACCCCCTTTCAATTAAATTTTCACCCATTATCTCTGTGTTTTCTAAATAGGCTTATATAATACCCTTAATATATATAATATATTTATATATTAATATAAATATATATAATATATAATACCCTTAATCCTTGTATGTTTTCCCGGTTTCTCTATGTCCTGTTTCTGTCCTTTATAATTTCTATTCCTTTCCCTCTTCCCCCTCTTCTTCTCCCTTCCCTTTTTGACCCCTTCTCTCTCTAATTCTGATTCTTCTGTAATCCTCTCCTGTTTCTTCCTCATGTTGTAATTACTTTTCAAACTATTCTTTTTGGGGGGTTGTTTTTTCAAATCTTAAATTTTTCACATTCTTTCCCCCCTTTCCTTTCTTTTCCCCACACAGAAATACTTGGTCATTGAAGATGGTGTCTTCTTTGTCCCGCCTTTCTTGTTCTATAGGCATTTCTTCTTGTTTCTCATAGTTCAGGATCTCCATTTCTAAAAACTGAAATACGAAGCCAAATAACCTCTTCCTTCTTTTGCATCTTCTTTCTGTTTTTTAAGTTCCATTCTCAATTCTTCCAAGAGTGGAGAAACCACCTGATTAATTTTAGTCCTTTAGATCGAATAGCCAAAAATCCAAAAATCACCAAGTAATCCAAATAATCCAAATCTGTTTCTTGCTTCTTTTTTCCACTTTGTCTTCCTGTGGTTCTCTTATCTTGTTACAAACTTTCAATTAAAATGTATCTTTTAGGAATCTTGTTAAAGTTTCAGTGTTAGTTCCTTTCACTTCCAGGTGGTGGTCTCCATTTTTCCAGATCCCACCCTTTTGTTTTTATCCCTTCTTTTAAAAGTTTTTGAGAATCCAGAAATCTTTATTATCCCTTTGACATTTTATTTTCAGCTTAAATACCTAAGTACCATGTTAATGTCAAAGTGGATTTTTGCTGGTTTCTTGCTTAAATCTCTTAGCTATGGTTCACACTGGTGGACGGATGCAAAACATATGCAAAAAGGAGCACAGTGATGAAGCAAAATTTCTGGGGTGGCTCCATCCGTTGTTATCCAACTCTCAAAGTGCCCAAATTTGCATAAACAGATGGAAAATGAACGGAAAGGACGGACGTGGGGAGGGGGGAATGTCAGCAGGGATGTGAAAAGCGGATGTTCATAAGGAAGGCCTACGGATGGAAGCGGAATGGAAGCAGAGTGACAATCTGGCAGGCTTCCGGGGGAATAGCGAAGCCAGACGCATAGCGGAAGGAGGTCGGACGAGTAAGCAGATGACACGGAATGATCACAGACGCCTATAGGATGCAATAGCGGGATGCCAAGAGCGTTCACTGCGCATGCGGGAGGATGAAATTGCGTAAGCTCCGCAGATTAAAAGGAGGCAGCTCGCAAGCAGTCACCATTCAGAGGAAAAGCCCTGCTGCCAGAGACATCTTGAGAGAACACATTGGGGAAGAAGAGGAAGATCTGTGCCTACTCCATTGCAGCCCTGGCAAAAAGGAACAGGAACCACCATCCCACCCCCTGGCGCGACTCTGAAGCTGCTGCTGCTTTCTGCTGCTGCTTAGGTGGTGCTCTGCTGGTGTTGCTGTCTGCCTCGGTGCATTCTCCTGCTGGGTCTGCTGGGTTGGTGGTGGTGCTTCATACTGCTGCTGGTGGTGATGGTGCTTCTCCTAGGGCTGGTGTACCGGTGTGGCTTGGGTGCTGGGCTGGTGCTGCTGGTGCTGCTGCGTGCCTGTCCCTGTGCTGCTGCTGCTGCTTGCTTGGTGATGGACAGGCCCCAAGGACTCAAGCCCTGCTGCTGAAGGCCCTGAAGCCCTGCCAGAGGGAGGAAGAGGCAAGGCAAATGGAGGAAGGGAGAGAAAAACAGTACTGGCAGCATTTACTGAAGACCAATGAGGAGGAGGTGCTGGAATGGCTGAGGGAGAACGAGTGACCTGTGGAGGAAGGGCACAGGCTCTATCGGCGATACCAAGAGAAGCAGGCAGCTTGTGGAGAGAAGGCAGAGAGCCTGGGGTACACTTCAGATGTACTCCTTGAGATGGTGGAGAGCCACATGTACAACCTGATATGGCAGCCTGCACCTGAAGATATATTCGCAGGCAGGCCGCCTGTCAAGCTCACTGACGCGGGAAGAATGTCAGTGGCCAGGGGCAGCCTTCCTGGAGAGTGTGACGATCTAGCCCCGAGGAGCAGCCCTCTATCAACCCTTCTCCTTCAGACAGTGCCAGAGAGGAGCACTAGTCCTCTCTCCAGGCCAGAAGACAGCTATCATGTCCAGGCAGGTGTCTTGGAGGGCCCCATGACAGAGAACCCCCCCCGCCGACAGCTGCATACTCCCATGCCGGAGGATGTGGAAGGATCCTCTATCTCACTGGAGGCAAGAAGAGCAGCCACCAGAACCAACCCCAGCACCCATACCCAGCTGTCCAAGCCTCCCACAGAAGAGCAGGGACAGCGGAGGGAGAGAGCGCCCACACTGTCTGGACGAGTCAGGGACACAATCAAGCAGCACAGATCTCCCATCTCCGCAGATGGTCCACTTCGGACATAACCATCCTCTTGCCGCAAGCTCCGTCATCAACGTACGTTGGAGCCAGACCCTCATCGACATGCCCGGGCCCAGTACCAAAGGTGATGAAGGAGAGGATTCACAGCTCTTCTGTGCACCACCTCCAGGCCCAGCTGACCTGCTCCTCACCCACTCGCAGGTCTGAGCTTCTCCACCCAGGTCGATGTCAAGCCCCTATCCACGAGATTTCGAACAGTCCTGACGCACGAGGCCTACCAAGACTACATACCAGGACTTCCCACAAGCAATGAGGCCAGCCTTCCCAGTCCAGGCCAGGTTCATCGGAGACGCCACAGATCCCTCACCCTGACCCAGCTGTCTCAGACCCCAAGTAGCCCCACTAACTCCTCCTCTATGCTGTCCACTCTCACAGTCCAACGCTCCTTCACCGAAACATCTTGTTCATCAGCCTTGGGCCTCACATCCCAGTACTTTGAATGAAGGGCTCTCAATAACTCACGGACTGAGTTCAGCTCTCTCAGAGAGCTTCCTGCACACACTCATCCCTGTTGACTCTCGGGGCCAGGCACCCCATATGGCGCCTCAGACACTTCACTCCTAGCGCACAGGCCACCTCCACAGTCCCTGGCCCCTTTACATTCTGAGACCATGGGTTCACACCTCAGAGTGACTGAGAAGAGTGCCAAAGAGACTGAGTTATTACCTGTGTCCTTTATCTTTCGCTTCCTAAGACCTTTACTTGGGTCCATTTTGGTTACTTTTTAATAAAGTCATACACTGTTTGTGTTATTAATTAAAGCGTTACTCTTTGCTTCACACACTTGGTTCATTTTGTTTTAAATAAAGTGTTGGTGAAAACTTTGAAAAAGGGTTAAGGCCTTTGCTATGCTTGTGGGATGGGTAAAGATACGTTTGTGGGATGGGTTAAGGTATAGTGTGGGATGGTTAAGGATAGTTGTGGATGGTAAGGATATTCTGTGGATGATAGCCTGTGGGATGGGTAAGGATAGCTTGTTGGATGGGTAAGGATAGTTGTGGGATAGTAAAGATAGTTGTGGGATATGATATACCTCCAGTGCAAGCATGTGGACCTGTATGGGTCCACCTCCAGCTGCGCACATACTTATGGCTCCCTTTATTATCAATAACTATTATTCATTTGATCAACACGATTTCAAAAAATAACAAAGCTCTCTTATTAATTGCCCTATTCATTGTAGGGCCACTCAACATACAAGGCACAATCTCACAGTGTGATGAGACAGGCTGAAGGAAGCCATCCATTAAGCATCTAGCCATCCTGTCTTGCCATCTCCACTGGCCTCCAGCTGGGGAGTTACACTGCAGTGTTTCAGGGGTTGTCGCTGGCTTTCTTCCCTTCACGTGAAGCCTCTTGTTGGGGCCTTGCACATCCTTCAGTGGTCTATCAGGGTTTTGTCCTTTGCCTTCCATTTCACCAAGGCTCCATGTTCCCTTGCCTTGTTGGGTCCACAGCCTGTTCTGCAACACTGGGGTAGCGAGTACGCGATGAAGATTGTGGCAGGATACAGCAAGCTTCTATGATGATCCTCACATGATCCTCTACTCATGGTCCTGGGTTGATCCATGCATGGTGGTGTAGAAGTACGCCTGGAACCTGTTGTCAGGATGCCAAAGCGTTCTCCACCATCTGTCTTGCACAGCCTGAAGTTTGAGATCTCTCTTGATGGGTGAGGTATCTTATAAGTGTTAGGGGCTTCCTGAGGTAGGTTCTGAGGGAGAAGGTCGATGTCGATCCTCATACACAGCCGCACGTGAAGATAGGGCACTCTTGTGTGTGTTGGGTTAGGGGGGTCTAGATCTGGAAAACCCATGATTGAGGTTTCGTTCAAGCCCATCCGTTGAGTCACTGGCGTCTGTATATCTGGGCAATCTGATAGCTGACCCGTTTGCCTGAAGCAATCGATGTACATGAACTCAATATGTCCAGCATCACCATGGCAAAGAGGATGATGCCCTGAAGAAGCCCTGTGTAGTTGAAATATTGGCACCCCGAGTTGAGCTGGGAGCTTTGCAGGCCACGTGCTGTCCACATCTATGGCGTCCAATGGTGTGAGGGAAGAGTTTCACACCTCCTGATAACCACTGCTCTGCAACTTTCCCTCCAGCCTTCTTCAGTGTGTGGACACGGAGGAGCTCCTCAGGTAAATTCTTCGATGAGATGCCCTGCAATGTGATGGTGTGTGTGTGGCACCCTCCAGGCATACTGCATGTTTCTGTATGTGGTTCCAGGAGGCCAGGTAGGTATGTGCACGAGTCACAGCTGTCACCTTCAGTCCAAGGTCCAGGCTGGGACGGAAGTTGGTGTTTGTCCTTGGTCAACACCTGGGTCTCAGACCGCTGCCACAACCTTCGTCAAGACATGGCTTGGTGCATCCTCAATGAAATGACTGGAATGCACAAGGATCTTCATTCCTCAGCTCCACCAATCAGGCTTGTCATAAGTCCCAACTGCCACTCTTCGTCCCGATCATCTTCGGACCCAGAAGCTTCTTGAATCTTTTCTTCTCCTTGCATAGAAAAGGTGAACAGTTTGAACGCGGGCCTTGGTTTCTGGTGTTGAAGTTTGGCGGCTACCAAAAGAAAGTGTGCGATGATCCATGGTGGACATCAAATGTCAATGATGTGGAAGAGCAAGAGCAAAGGCTGAAGAGGTCTGCACCATGGCTGTGGACTGATAAGTGAGATCCAGGTGATTTTCCCTTCCCTTTTTATAGGAAATGTCAGTTTTTCCACTAGGTGTCCTTCAAACATAACTCTAGACATCCTCCAGACATCCTAAATATCCAAGATACATCCATATACAAACTTTTTTGTCTGTTTTAATGCTTTATAATCCGCGCTGCATTCCGCTTTCATCCTTTCTTGTCCATGCTACTTAATTTGTGTGGACTTCCGCGTACTTCTTGCTTCCCTCCCTCTTTTCCGCTTTCGCGCTGGAGCAAGATGTGAGTTGCAACAGATGTCCCAGAGGATGCCTAGAGGATAACAGCAGAATGTGTAACGGGATGACAACGGATGTAGAACAGTTTGTTGCCTGTGATGTGTCAAACGATGTAGATCGTACGGCAGCGGCAAAGGTTCATCTGATGCAAAAAGTTTTGTGACAGCCTCAAAACTTTTTTGAAGGTCGGATGAATATCAGTAGAATGGTCGTTTCACAGATAGAGCGTTTGAAAGACGTAACGCAGTGCAGTACACACCGGAATGCATCGCGTTTTCCACGGATTTTCCAACGGATGGCAAGCGTTTTTCTCCATTTTACATCCTCTTTGCATCCGTTGGTGCAGTGTGACATGGGCTTTAGTTGTCAATATACGGAAGAAAAGAAAAAAAACCAAATCCTTTCCCTTTCCTCTCTCATTTGCCACTTCAAACTCTTCTTTGGGAACATTGTAGTTCTTTATAATTCAAATTCCAGGATACCTTATATTGTTGCTTTTTCAGTTCAACCAAGTCAGCCAAAACTTTCTTTTATCTTCCTCCTGCACAATCTTTTCCAGTCGAGTTCTTCTTTGAAGTGGCCATTTCTGGCCACCACTGCCACCACCTTCCATCCATTTTTATATGTGTCAGTAGTTGCATCATTGTACTATGATTATCAAAGGTGCAATGGTTCAGATGTTAAAGACACTGACTTGTTGGCTAGAAACTCGACAGCCTAAGACCCAAGCGCTGCATGACAGGGTGAGTTCCCATTATTTGCCCCAGCTCTTGCCTACCCATCAGTTCAAAAGCATGCAGATGTGAGTGGATTAATAGGTATCAGTTCAATGGGAATATAAGTGTTCTGTGTGCCTCAGCATATTGTCATGCTGGCCACATAAACACGGAAATGTCTTCAGACAATGTTGTTTCCCTTGGGTAAAAAACAAAGATGCGCACAGCCCCAGAACCGGGAGTGACTGGACAGGGAAACTTTATCTTATTTTGCTGTGGTCACCATCTTGAATTTTTGACAACACCTCTGCAAAACCTGAAAGTAGAGTCCACAGGTTATTCCAGTTAGCCTGACATTGTAATTGTCCACAGCTCCTTGTTTAATTTTGGTTCCTTTTATTTCCGTGTTTGATTATTATTAATTATTATTAATAATGTCTCTAAGACCAAGATGAAAAGTAGAGGTGACAGTAGACATCCCTATCTGACTCCTTTCATTATCTTAAATGGACTTGACATCTCCCCATTTATTATTACATTTGCCTTTTGAGTGGAATAAATCTATCATTTTTTCAAATCTCTCTCCGAACTTCATATTTTTAATTTGCTGAATCATGAATTCTGAGTTCACATTATCAAAGGCTTTTTGGGTGTCCAGGAAGACAAGAGCCACTTCCTGAATGAGCCTTGTTAAGCCTGGGTTCCCCAACCAGGGTTAGGGAGACAAGCAAAACAGAATGTGCAGCGTAAGTCAG